>PVJC01033098.1:0-19579 GCA_004026665.1 Murina feae | reverse complement strand
CCTTAAGCACAATGTTAAATAGGTGTGGTAATAGGGAGCTTCTTTGCCTTGTCCCTGACTTTAATGGTGTTTTTCCTGTAGTTTCAAATTAAGTATGATGTTTGCTGTAAGCTTTTTATTGGGTTAAGGAAATTTCTAGTTCTGATTACTGTGAGTTTGTTGCTAGGGTTATAGTTGTAATCAAATGATTTTTCTGCATCCGCTGAGATGATATAAGGATTTTTTTCTTAATCTAATGAATGTAAGTTTATACGCAAGTTAATAAGATTGTCCAACTTACATCATTCATTCTTTGGATCAACATAACTTTATCTTGAAGTTGTATTGAAATATCTGAACAAATTGTTAGACTCTGCTAAAATTTTATATTATCAAATTTAGATTGTTACCTGAAATTCATACCTGACATTCATCATATTTGATATAGGAAATAATTTTCCTTCTCAAATTGTTCTTGTCTGATTTCTATTTTTAGGTTATTTTAGCCTTATGAAATGAACAAGGGAGCCATGTTTCCTCCCCTTGCCTGTTTTGGCTCTAGAATAGTTTATATAATACAAGGATTATCTGTTTCTTATATAATTGGTACGAATCACTTTTTAATCACCCTTGCCTTGGTGAGGTTTTGCTTTCTTCTGTTTTATTTTGTTTTCTAGGTAGATTTTACACTATTGATTCAAATTTTTTAATGGTTATAGATCTCTTTGGTTTTTTATTTCTTTTTGAGTCAGTTTTGGTAAGTTATATTTTTTACCATAAACATTGTCTATTGTCAATGAGTTGTCAGTTTTATTGGTATAAAATTGTTTAGGTTGAACTCTTCCTAGTTTAAAAATCTTTTACATGCACAGTTTTATCCTTTTTTCATTCCTATGTTTGTGCTTTTCTTTTCCTTCATAAATTTTAATGTAGAGCATTTTACTATTATTTAGTTCTAAATATTTTCCAACTTTAGTTAGAATTCTTCTGTTGACCTTTAATTATTTAGATGTATGCCTTTTAATATCCAACATATCCTATTTGCTTATTTCTAGTTTTATTTTAATGGAGAATGAGTCTATGTTTTTTTCTAACTTTTGGGTGCAGGATTCTATATATGTCCATAAGATTAAACTTGTTAACTGGTTCAAATATTTTATATTCTTACTAATCTCTCTGATGTATTACTTTTTATGTAAAAATCCTTAATATGGTGTTAAATTATTAATTTTTCCCTGTAATCAGCAATACTTTCACAACTGTTTTGTAGCTATGTTGTTATCTAGAATTGCTATTCCAGGGTGTTTTATATGTAAGTTAATAAATTTAAAAATTTTAAATGATTTTGGCATTAAAATCTGTGTTGAATTAAATTAATATAGTTTCCTTAACTTTATTTTGTTTAACACCTACCTCATGTAGGTGTTAAACAAATATTTATATTTTAGTGTCCTTATGTTTAGATGCATATTTTAGTGTCCTTATGTTTAGATGCATTCCTTTAAAACAGATTATTGCTGATTAAAAAAAAAACAAGTTTTATTTGGCTCTGGGCAGATGCCTATGTTGGTTGGAGCTTTTCCCCACACACCCAAAGGTCATGGGTTCGATTGTTGATCAGGGCACATACCCAGGTTGCAGGTCAGGGTGTGTATGGGAGGCAACCAGTTAATGTTTCTCTCTCATATCAATATTTCTCTCTCACATCAGTGTTTCTCTCCTCTTCCTCTCCCATCCTCTCTCTACACAAATTTTGAAAAGCATATCCTTGGGTGAAGATTAAAAAAACAATGTTGATTTTGGTTTTATTTGCCATGCAGTGTGATAGTGCTGTCTTTTAATCGGTGAATTTAGTCTTATGAATTCTGTGATTGTAGATATATTTATTTCTACTACCCTTTCTTGTGCTATTTACTCTAGGCTTTGCTTGTTTGTTTGCATACATGCTTATGCTTTTGTGTTTTTTTCCCCCTCTTTCCTGCCTTCTATTCGCTTGGTCAAATTTAGTTCATTTCTCTTTTTCATTATTTCTTTGGAGTTATACATTCTATTTCAAATTTTTTAATGTTTATCTTAAAATTTTTTAAATTTATAATTTACCTAACATCTAGTGTTAATGTTTTCTACTATATTCCTAATTAAAACAAGAAACTTAGTATATTTTGTACCATACAAAAATTAGCTCAGAATGGATCGAAGACCTGAATGTTAGAGCTAAAACTAACATTGGAAGGAAACATATAGGGGAAGCTTATCACATTGGATTGGGCATTGATTTCTTGGATGTGACACCACACAACAGGTAACTAAAGAAAAAATAGGTAAATAGACATCAGTAAAAAATGTTGTGCATTAAAGGACGGTCATCTTAGTGAAAAGGTAACCTATGGAATGAGAGAAGATAGTTGCAAAATCATGTATCTGATGAGTCTTAATATCCACAAATAGAACACCTACAATTTAATAACAAGTAATCCAATTCAAAATGAGCAAAGGACTTGAATAAACATTTTTCCTAAGAAGATATACAAATAACCAACAAGCACATGAAAAGATGTGAATATCACTAATCATTATGGAAATGCAGATCAAAACCACAATGAGATACTACTACCTCATATCCATTAGAATGGCTACCATGACAAAGAACAGAAAGTAACAAGTGTTAAAGAAGTAGAAAATTGGAACCCTTGTACACTGTTGATGGTAATGTAAAATTCTATAACCTCTCTGGAAACAGTATGGCAGTTCTTCAGAAAATTAAAAATAGAATTACCACATGATCCAGGAATTTCACTTCTGAGTACATACTTCATAAAATTGAAAACAAGGACTCAGATATTTGTACACTGTGTTCAGTAGCAGCATTATTTACAACTAGAGGCCTAGTGCACAAATTCGTGCACAGGTGGGGTCCCTCGGCCTGACCTGCAGGATCAGGACAAAACTGGCTCTCCAGCATTCTCCGAGGGGTCCCGGATTATGAGAGGGCGCAGGCCAGGCCAAAGGACCCCACAGGTGCACGATTGGGGCTGGGGAGGGACACAGGATGTTGGGCAACTGAGGAGGGACCTTGGGAGGTCTCCAGGGCATGTCCGGCCCGTCTCACTCAGTATCAATTGGCCAGGCCCCAGCAGCAAGCTAACCTACTGGGGTCAGAGCTTCTGCCCCTTCATGGTCAGTGCATGTCATAGAGACTGGTCAAATGGTCGACTGTCAGCCCCCTGGGGTCAGTGCACTTGGTGGTCATAGCGAGTGGTTGAGCGGCCTTAGCATATCATTAGCATGTTATGCTTTGATTGGCTGACTGGACACTTAGCATATTAGGCTTTTATTATATAGGATAGCCAAGGGATATAAGTAACTTAGGTGTCCATTAACAGATAAATAGATAAATTAAAAATGGGTACAGTTTCAGTTTTGAACAATGAATAGTTCTAGAGATGGATGTTGGTGATAAGTGCACTACAGTGTAATTGTACTTAATGCCACTGAACTGTACACTTGGAAATGGTTATTATGGTAAATTTTATGTTATGAATATTTTACTATAATTAAAAATAATAATTAGAAAGTAAATAAAGATAATGTGTGAAAAATAAACATTAGACCACTTTAAGAAACTTAGACCACTTCAATCCTAATGCACCCTACTGACAGGTAGTTTCTAGTATTTTAGTTTCACCTCCCTTTTCAGTGTTCAAGTAGTTTCCTCCTCCTCTGCCACCTCCTTTTCTGCTGCTCCTCTGCTTCCTCCCCCTCCTTTTCCTTTCCTCCTTTTCTTCCTCATCACTAATAATAACTTTGTTCACAATTTTGCTAATTGTACAGGTTACAGAGTTTACTAATATCTTTGTTCACCATTGCTTCCAGTATCACACCTTCCATCTGGGTTAAATTTCTTATTTTATGAAGTATGTTCTTTAGTGCTTCTGTTTATCTGAAGGGGTCTACATGTGCGTGAAAATGTCTTTATTTAACCCTCATTTTTGTATCATAATGTACGTAGATAGGTAGGGAATATAATTTTGGCAATTATTTTGTCTCCACTTTGAAGAAATAGTTCCATTTTCTTCTGACTACTACATTAATATTAATAATTCAGCTGTCAGTTTAATTCTCATTCCTTGCTATATAATCTCTCTTTATTCTTTAATGTTTTTAATCTCTTAGCTTTTGGTGCTCTGTAGTTTTTAACTGCAGTGTACATAAAGTGTATCTGGTTTTATTTATCTTTCACATATTTACTGTATTTTTTACTTTAATGACTTTTATTTCTAGGACTTCTATTTGATTTTATTTTTTTCATCATTTTGTTCTTATGCTTTTGATTAAGAAATAAAATGTCATAAACTTAAAAATATTTCATGCAGTGTAACTGATACTTGCTCGGAGTCTCAGTGTAGTGTTCAGATTCTGAGTCTTGCTCGTAATGGAATGTTACTCATTTAGGTTATGTGATTGGGTTGGCAGCTCATCTCGGTGGGCTTTCATGTGTGAGAATCCTGTGACCACCTGTGAGCATGTGCCTCTGGCGTAGTTTTAAGTTTGTTATGCCAGGCTTTCTGGGGCGCCTCATCTGGTGCCAATAGTTTTGCCATTTTATTGGCTTGAGAACTTCTGGACCACAGAAGCTCCGTAAACCAAAATGCCAGACGGTGGGACCATGTGACCTAAGGTTATGGACTTCTGGAGGAGGGAGGAGGAAGTTTCTTCAGTCAAGAAGGGCGGGAGGTCTTATCTTCTCTGCTGAGTGGCAGGGTGTTGAAATTCAGCTTTTTGTTTACAATATACTCTCTAGGGTAAAGGTTACATGGGCAACCTCTCACTTCAAACCTCACAAACGCTCAAGGCCTTTCCTTTGTTCTGACGTTGAAATCCAAGTAACTAGAAAATGGAAACTAACAGCTCCCCAATCCCACTCCCGCTTTAATGCTTACCACCCCAGATTCGCCACCATTTCTCAGTTACTGGCCGCAAAGAGTTCTTTTTTGAAACGCTTATGTATATGTTTATTTTAAAGGGTTGTTATGTTTTATCGAGTATTTTTAAGAGTTTGGAACGGAGGGGTTTTCAAATTACTTAATCTCAGTATTGCCAGAGATAGTTCATTCTAATGATTACCAAGACTAGTGATTTAGTCCAGGAAACTCAGAATGTTAACCAGGATTCTGCCTTGAGAATGTTCATTTTTTGATAAGTTCTTTTAAATCATATAAGGAACCAACTTTCTTTTAATTGAAAGCATCTTACAAAGTTGTTCCCGGGTCATTTTTAGCTGTCACTTTCTAATTTACATCTTACTTGCCTTAATTATATGTCCAACTATTTTTCTCTATCAGAACTTTATTTTTTGAAGGCTATATTTTTCCTTTTATGTAATTTTTTAAATTATTAAGTAGTTTGCAGGACATCATTATAATTTACTTCCTTAGGTTTCCATTAAGGTATTTAAAAACAATCTCCAAGTTACTCATAGGTATCAGCCAAGTTTTTTTGAGCGATTTTTTCCTGTAACTAATTGTAAACATTTTTTTATGTATGCATGTTAGGCAGATTATCTACTCTAATAAAAGAGTAATATTGAAATTAACCATCTCTCTGGGATGCCTAAGCCACGCCCACAAGCCAATCAGAGTGGCTGTATGCAAATTAACTCAGCCAAGATGGAGGCCAGCAGCCACAGAGGTGGGGCAGGTGGCAGGCCGGGCTTGGCCAGCCTGAAAGCTGCCATCAGCCCCTCAGGCTGGCCAGGCATGCCAGCAGGTGGACATCCCCCGAGGGGTCCCAGACTGTGAGAGGGCACAGGCCGGGCTGAGAAACCCCCCCTCCCCCGCCCCAAGTGTACAAATTATTGTGCACCGGGCTCCTAGTCAATAAATAGAATGTTCTAACAATATCTGATGGAACAAAGGCAGGTAAACATCTAATCTAATAAAAGAGTAATATGCAAATTGACCCTCACTCTGACACACCTAAGCCACGCCCTACCAACCAAGCCATGCCTCCCAGCCAATCAGAGTGGCTGTATGCACATTAACCCAGCCAAGATGGAGGCTGGCAGCCACATAGCTAGAGTAAACAGCAGGCTTCTGTTGCAACTGCCTGCCTAGGCTGGCTGGGCCTTTGCTTACGGTAACAATGTTTCAGTTATAGAAGCCACGGAGCTGAAGCAAACAGGAGGCTTCCTTACCTGCCTAGGCCTTTGCTCAGGGTAACAAAGTTTCAATTATAGAAGATAAATAAACCCCAGAAACCTGATTCCAGCCAGACTCACTGGGTCCTTGGGTCAGTGGGAGCTGTGGGCAGCCTGAAAGCCTAAAAATGGCCCTCAGCCCCTCACCCAGGCTGGCCACACCCCAATGGGGTGAGAGTTCCCACTGGGGGGACTTGGCCAGCCTGCAAACAGCCATCAGCCCCTTATCAGGCACGCCATTAGGTGGACATCCCCTGAGGGTTCCCAGACTGCGAGAGGACCTCCCCCCTCCCCAAGTGCACAAATTTTTGTGCACCAGGCCCTTAGTAAGTATATATAAATCAATTGTGAATTTCTTCCAATGCAAAAAAATACCAGTTTAAAAAAAAAAATGTTTGAAACTAAATATTGAATTTTCTGGCTGTGGTATTTATCCTATATTGTTAGCCTGAATGTGTCAATTCAGTAACAGCTGTAATAAAAGTTCTTTAGTATTAGGAAATCTGAAGAACTATTAGTGTGGAGATTATGTAAAATTTAATTTATATGTACAAGGAAGCTAAATTCAGATAACAACAAAATTATAGTTTTGAGATACTGTCTATTGTGTAAACACATAAAAACTTTTAAAATTATTCATTTCTAGTATAGTAGATTGCTAAAAGTGTGAATTTCTTCAGGTTCAGTCCTCAGTGGCTGTTGGAACTCCAGATTATATCTCTCCTGAAATCCTTCAAGCCATGGAAGATGGAAAAGGCAGATACGGACCTGAGTGTGACTGGTGGTCTTTGGGGGTCTGTATGTATGAAATGCTTTATGGAGAAACACCGTTTTATGCAGAATCTCTGGTGGAGACATATGGAAAAATCATGAATCACAAAGTTAGTATATTTTGCTGTTTTTCAAATTGATGTAAATAATATTTATAATAAATGTAATGTCATATTTAAACAAAAAATATTTTCCTAAAAACAGTATCTGATCTGATTTCCGTGCTAATAGGGAACATGACAAACATGAATAATCAAAGTCCATTAACTATACATAAAATTATTGGTTCTAACTCTCTACTATATTTTATTGGAGAAGGTAATAAGTAGGAAATTAAATGGTTTCTAGTAGAATAACAAAGATCATAAACAGATCCTTTTTAATCATTACTACTATAGTGATAAATGAAATGCAAATTAAAATAAGAATGAGATACTTTCCCCCATCAAATTGATAAAGATTAAAAGAAAAATTGTACTTTGTACTATAAATAATCCAGTGAGATGGACATTATTTTTTCAATTATATTTTTATTGAATGCCTCCTATTGGGGATCTAGCCCACAGCTGGGCATGTGCCCTGACGGGGGATTGAACCGTGACTTCCTGGTTCAACGCTTAACCACTGCGCCATGCAGGCTGGGCTAGATGGACCTTATTGATAGGAATATAAATTGATGTAACCTTTCCATCAAGAAGTTTGTAAGTATGCATCTAGAGTCTTTAAAAATAGTTGAGACTTTTTAAAAAATCTTTATTGTTGAAAGTATTACATATGTCACTTTTTCCCCCCATTGACCCACCAGCCTGCCCCCACCTCCCACCCCTCCTACACCCCCCGCCCAGGCCTTCACCACCCTATTGTCTGTGTCCGTGGGTTATGGATAAAAAGTCTTTGCTTTGGTTGATTGAACTTTTGATTGAGCAACTTGGCTGCTGTAATCTACCCTCAGGAAATCTTCAGTAGAATAAAGGTGTATGTACCAGAATACCTATTCTAGTATTATTTATGATCACAAAATATTGAAAATAATCCAGATGCACAGCAGGAGTGAATTAATAAAACTTTAATCCACTTAATACCAAGTTAAATGGAAATAGATTGTTCATAATAAGAAAAGGAAGGTTTTGATTGATCGGTCTCAGAAAATTGTGAGCAATTGCAAAAACTTGGATTGTGACTAGGAGTATTCCATAAAGTGAATGATAGTCTATTCTTTTTACTTGGTTCTACTGACACATTTATGATTAGTTGCTTCACACATATATACAAATCAATCTTATAGAATTTATGTTCTTCTACCTGATTGCAAAGATAATCTGGTAAATAGTGTTGACGAGTTGAAAGACAGTGAATAGCTACAGAGCTATAGAAAGCAGAAAGCATTTCCGAGAGCAGTCATTGTACTGTAACATGATGGTTAAATACACACATGCTGAGTCCAGACAGTCTCAGGTCACATCCCAGCTCTACCATTTACTAGCGCGTGGCCTTGAGCCAGTTGCTTGAGTTCTGTGCCCTTGCTTCCTCTTCTGTAAAAATTTGGACAATAGTAGCACTTACCTTAGAGTGTTGCTTTGAGGAATAAATGAGTAAAGCACTGTCAATAGTGTCAAGTACATGTTCCATTTTTTTTAAATGTTTATTATTATTAATCATTAGTATGTGACTTGTATGAACCATTTTTACTCTTGAAATATCCAGGCAAATTCTATTTTTAATGAATTCTCTTGATTCTGATAGCATTTTAAGGTATTTTAGCTTTTAGTTTATTCTTACTATGGTGCATGTATGACTTCGTCACATATGAAATTGAAATTGTTTAGGAAGATGTTCTTTTCTCATGTATTTCCATATTTTCTTCAGTATTTGTACTTTGTATCAGTATACCCTTATAGATATTTTGAAAAGAAAATGTATTTTCAAGAAAATAAATGTTAACCTACTTACAGTAAGTTAAATGGTGATTTATAATGTGTTTCTATTACTCTCTATTTAGGAGAGGTTTCAGTTTCCACCTCAGCTGACAGATGTGTCCGAAAATGCTAAGGATCTTATTCGCAGGCTCATCTGTAGCAGAGAACATCGACTTGGTCAAAATGGAATAGAGGACTTTAAGAAACACCCATTTTTCAGTGGAATTGATTGGGATAATATTCAAAACTGTGAAGCACCTTATATTCCAGAAGTCAGTAGCCCAACAGACACATCAAACTTTGACGTGGATGATGACTGTTTAAAGAATTCTGTGAGTATGACGTTGTGAAGATCTGTCCCCGTTTCTTTTTAACATGGTTATGAAGCAATTTTATGGACCACCTTATCAGTGATCAGTCAGATAGTTGTGGCTTCTAGTATTTATTCACAAATTCAAGAAATTAAGAGAGTTTATTGAGCCCAACATAGTTATTCATGACCAGGAACAAAATCAAAATGCAAAGACTTACTTCTTAGATTAGTTATGTTATTACATTTCCTAAGAAAAGGACAAATTAGATGCTTAAAAAAGTGAACTTCATCATGGCAACTCTCTCCTTAAAAACTGCTATGAAATTAGATAAAATTGTTAACTATTTCAGGGCTTGACACATTAATCAAAAGTAAATGCATTGAGAAGCACCTATTCATGAAAAACCGCTGAACTTGGTTAAAAACAGCTGCCTCCTCTCCCCTCCACTTGGGTCGGGCAGGAGAGCTGCTAGCTTGCAGCTCCTTATACACCCAGTAGCTTTGCTGCCCAGGGAGCTGTCTGGATTTGGAAGCTAAATACCTGCGCCCAGTGGCATTGCTACTAGAAACGGTAAACTTGGTAGGAAATGAATGGGTAAAAGAAATCTGTAGCCTTACTGTCCTGAGGTTTCAGTTACTGTCTTGAGGCTATTGGCAGACCAAGAAGTTAGCCAGATGTTCAACCATTTTTAGCTGTGGGAAGTACTAAAACAGGCCAGCATAGTTTGTCAACCTCTGCCCTAAACCATTATGTTTTATCAAATTAGAATTTATAAAACTAAGAACATAAAATTTTTATGTTTTCTGCCTTTTTAATTTGACTTTTTGTTTTAATTCAATTATTTTTTATGGTTTTAATTCTGTAATATATATAAAAATATATTAATTTTATATCACTTTTCACTGTTCAGTAAGTACCATATTCAGGGAAGATAAGAGAAAGACAAGTACTGTATGACTTCACTTATATGTGGAATCTAGTGAACAAAGTAAATAAAATAGAAACAGACTCATAGATACAGAGAGCAGACTGACAGCTGTTGGGAGTGGGGGAATATTGGGGAGCTGGGTGAAGGGAATCCTCTCTAATAAAGAGGGAATATACTAATTGACCCTCACGCTGTCGCAAAGATGGCGGCACCCACAGCCAATAAGGAGGGGAATATGCTAATTCACTGCCATACCCTCAAAGAGAGCAGCACCCACAGCCACAAGATGTCTGGCAGGGAGGGCAGTTAGGGGCAACCAAGCCTTCAGGGGAGGGTAGTTAGGGGTGACTGGACTGGCAGGGGAGGGCAGTTGGGGGCAATCGGTCTGGCAGGGGAGCAGTTAGGCGTCAAGCTGGCAGGGGAGTGGTTAGGGGGTGATCAGTCTGGCAGGCAGAAGCAGTTAGGGGCAATCAGGAGGAAGGCAGGCAGGCGAGCAGTTGGGAGCCAGCAGTCCTGGATTGTGAAAAGGATGTGGGACTGCCTGGGGATTAGGCCTAAACTGGCAGTTGGACATCCCCCAAGGGGTCCTGGATTAGAGAGGGTGCAGGCTGGGCTGAAGGACACCCCCCCACACACACACATGAATTTCGTGCACTGGGCCTCTAGTAATAATAATAAACACAAACACACTTCAGACAACAATGTAGTCATTATCAGAAGTGGAAAGGGGATAAGAGGATAGAGGAGGTAATAGGGGGGATCAGTGGTGATAGGAGACTCGACTTGGGGTAGTGAGCACACAACACAATATACAGATGATATATTATAGAATTGTACACCTGAAGCTTATATAACTTTATTAATCAATGTCACCTCAATAGGTTCAGTAAAAGAAAACAAACCTCTCTTATACTTTCCTCTCTGAACCTCACAAAAAAAGAATTAAATAGACTTTTCCTCATCAGTGTTTTATTACAGGAACTATATTTACTGCTAACAGAAATTGTGAGTCATTCCTAATTAAATCAATTCTGATTACTTATAGTAGTTGTGTTCAATAAAGATGCTGTACACTAATAGTGAATGTTGAACCATTGCCCCCAGGGGAAAGTAGGGTTAGGTTCCAGTGAGCCTGTGGTCAAGACATTTTCATCAACCAGTAAATACATAACCTTGTTTTATGTGTGTTTCTATTTCAAGACACCTTATTTAGTAGATAGTGTTGGTTAATAAACACTGGACTCACAGCCAAAAGCTCTGTAACTCATGCATGAATGAAGCTTATCTAACACATTTTTTTGGTGAGACACATTACACAGCCTTCTTGCTTAGGAACAAAAGATGGCACTTGAGTACTTTGCTTGTGGCCAGTTTAACAGCAAAAGCACCCATAAAAGGCACAAAAATGTGAAAAGCATGGTGCACTTAGACCCTGCAAAGAACACTTGTTTACAGTCTGAGGGATGAAGGGTGAAGGAGAGCATCCCTTGTTCAGTTCCAGCCGGGAACGTATGTGCAGGGAAACTTGGACTTTCCTTTGCTCTGTACGTGTCTGCTAAAGCAGCGGTCGCCAACCAGTGGTCTGCGGACCACCAGTGGTCCGTGAGGTCCGAAAGATTGGCAACTGCTGTGCTAAAGTGCTGCGAATATTGATTGGGTTGCAGATAAATTTTAGTGACCAGGCAAATTTGCAAATATGAACCACATGAAAAATGACTGTATTCAATATCAGATTTATTTTCATTTTTTAAAAGAATTTTACAATAGCAATGTTTATGGTCTAAACATTATGTTACCTAAATATCTGTTCCAAACTTTTCAGTGTTTCTAAATTGCACAGTCACATATTGTCTATTGAAGGTTAATATTTATAGTTCAACCTACAGGTCATAGTTATTTCTTACCAGAAATTTTTATCTCCTATAGGAAACGATGCCCCCACCAACACATACTGCATTTTCTGGCCACCATCTGCCATTTGTTGGTTTTACCTATACTAGTAGCTGGTAAGTTTGAAAAGTTAAGATAATTTGAACAATTTAAAGCAAATTAAAATGAATTGTTTAAAAATTTATAATGTAGCCCTGACTGGTTTGGCTCAGTGGATAGAGCGTTGGCCTGCAGACTCAAGGGTCCCAGGTTCGATTCCGGTCAAGAGCATGTACCTTGGTTGCAGGCACATCCCTGGTAGGGAGTGTACAGGAGGCAGCTGATCAATATTTCTCTCTCATCAATGTTTCTAACTCTCTACCCCTCTCCCTTCCTTTCTGTCAAAAAATCAATAAAATGTATTTTAAATTTATAATGTATAAAACAACTTTGTAAATCAAAAATTTTTTAAATGGCGAAGCTACTGCTGGAATCCTATCTAATAAAACAGTAATATGCAAATTAACCATCACCCTGGGACAAAGATGGTGGCGTCCATAGCGGTGGGGCAGGACACTGGTGGCATCACCACGACAGCGTGAGCCTAGCACGCAATTGGGCCTGCAGGCAGCACCAAGCAGGACCTTCTTGCCCATCCCCGTGGTGGGGAGCAGACAGGCCCCGTAGAGAGCAGAGAACCATGTGTAGTGGGCCCAAGCCATCAGTAGCACATCACCTGAGGGCTCCCGAATTGGAGAGGGTGCAGGTCAGGCTGAGGGACTTCCCCGTCTGCCCTCCCCCTCTCCCCACCTACCCGTGCACGAATTTCCTGCACCGGCCTCTAGTAAGTTAGATATTTCAAAAGAAATAGAACATAGAAGAATCATAACTCATTTTGGAGGAAAGTGAATAGGACTGTTAGCCCAAAATCTCATCTAATAAAAGTGTAATGTTGAAATTGCCCATTTCTTTGGGATGCCTAAGCCACGCCCACCAGCCAATCAGAGCAACTGTATGCAAATTAATCCAGCAGTCACGGAGCTGCTAGAGTAAACAGGCAGCTTCCATTGCAGCAGGAGTAAAACTGTTTGCCGGACGGCTGGGCTTCTCTCGGCTCCAGGCAACAACATATTTGCAACGTTGTCTCAATTATAGAAGCCTCCGAGTTGAAGCAAACAGCAGTGCTGGCTGCCACTACTAAGGCAACATTGTCTCAATTATAGAAGCCACAAGCTGAAGCAGACAGGAGGCTTCATTACCTGCCTAGGCCTCGGCTTAAAGGAACAGTGTATCAATTATAGAAGATAAATAAACCCCAGAAATCTGCTTCCAGCCAGCCTTGCTGGGACGTTGCGTCAGTGGGAGCTGTTGGCAGCCTGAAAGCCTGAAAACACCCCTCAGTGGGGTGAGGGTTCCCACTGGGGCACTTGGCCAGCCTGCAAACAGCCATCAGCCCCTCACACAGGCTGGCCAGGTACCCCAGTAGGGACCCAAAACCTGAAGGGGCTGTGGGAAGCCTGAAAACAGCCCTCAGCCCGTCACCCAGGCTGGCCACACCCCAATGGGGTGAGGGTCCACACTGGGGGGCTTGGCCAGCCTGCAAACAGCCATCAGCCCCTCACCCAGGCTGACCAGGCACGCCAGCAGGTGGACATCCCCAGAGGGGTCCCAGACTGCGGAGGGCACAGGTTGGGCTGAGGGACCTCCCGAGTGCACAAATTTTTGTGCACCGGGCCCCTAGTCTATTAATAATGGGGCAAGAATTAGAGGAGTCCCCTTGCTGTTGAATAAATTTTCTCTAGGTGTCAAGAATCAGCACTTACAACTCAATACTAACCATCTTTGCACTGACCCTCATTCCACTCATATCTTGTTTTTAGTCCTTACCCAATTTAAATTTCAAGGGTAATAATTATCATCAGTCCTTATAAGTGCTCCCTTAGTTCCTTAACTATCTCATTTTGTTACCCTCGTTTTGCTAAGTTGACATTCATTATTACAATTTAACTTTCTGCCTGTACCTGTGCAGTGCAGTGTCTAGAAAAATATCTGTGACCATTCTTACTGGTCTCACTTTAAGGTCATGATTACCAACCTCCAGCTGCATGGCAACCTCCCTTTTTACTGCATGGCACTCTCTTCAGTGTCTATTTTACATTGCAGACATTCCTCTAAAACCTCTGTCATCCTCACTCTCAGCTGGCAATCTCTCTTCTCTTGGACTAAGAGGTTGAAGCGAACAGTAGTTAACTTCCATAGCTCCCATCACCACATTTATCACCCACATACTTCTGGGCCCAGCCCCTTCCGTCCCCTCCTGTCTACTCTAGCGCATGCTTGCTGTTAAAAGTTTTCCCCTTTCTGTGTCATTGGCGTAATCAGAGCATTCACATGAGCCCATAGACATGCAGGTTTTCTCTCCCACCTTAAAGCACGTAAAGGCTCTCTTCATGCCACGCTCTTTACCCTGCGACTAACCATTTCTCAGCTCCACATTGTAGCCACATTACTTCCAGCGGTTGTCTATGTTGTGTGATTCTTATTTTCTCTGAACCTGTCTGAGTGGTCCTGCTAAAAGTTAAGTCAGAACATGTCATTCCCCTCTTCAGGACTGTCCCCACCTCTGGTTACTTTATATCTTAACTCCCAATCTTACCTGGTTGTGTCTGCTACTACTATTCCCCTTGCTCACGCCACTCCAGCCACTCAGGTCTCCTTCCTGGCCCAGGGACATGCCAGCCATCCTCTTGTTTCAGGGCTTTTGCGCTTCTAGTCCATGTACCTAGAATGCTTCTCCCAATATCCTAGAGTCCCCCTCCCCCCCCCGCCCCCGTCTTTGAACTGTATTCAGAGTTACTTTCTGAATAATGACTTTCCTGACCACTTTACCGAAATTTTTATTCTCTCCCTCTCAAACCTTCATTTCTTCCCTTCCTGCTCTTGTTTTCTCCTTAGCATTTAACACTATCTAATGTACTGAATAGTTTACTTATTTATCCTTTTTATTTTTGTCACTGGAATATAAACGCTGCATTGGGCAAGTTTTGTTTTGCTCACTGCTGAGTGTCCAGGACTTCAAATTGTTTTATTTAAATTGCATTGAATTAAAGAAAGTATTTCACTTTTGAATTCCAAATGCCAGTGAAGGAGTCCATGGTTGGTGCTTTTGACTAGTAATTCACATGGATGGTTATATTGTTTCAAGTTACCAATAACCCTTCAGCAAATGTCATTTTATAGTTTTTGTTTATTAAAAGAAATACAGGGTAATTTGGGCAATTTAAGTTCTCTTTTTTTTTTAAAAAAAAAAAAGTGCTTTCCAGTCGTTCTAGATGGCTAACTGTAACTAGATGTTCAAATCCATGTTTCGCAAGTTTCGCAAGGTTATCGAGTTGTTGTTCAGTGTGAACCCACCTTGTTTTCTTTCCTCCAGTGTTCTTTCTGATCGGAGCTGTTTAAGAGTTACAGCTGCTCCCACTTCTCTGGATCTTGATGCTAATGTTCAGAGGACTCTAGACAACAACTTAGCCACCGAAGCTTATGAAAGGAGGATTAAACGCCTTGAACAGGAAAAGCTTGAACTTAGTAGAAAGCTTCAAGGTAAACATATTTTAAAGATAACATTTTTCCTTTTTTGCGGTGGATTCACAGTGTTAGGAACTGTTCATTATAAGTGGTTGTTTTATCTTGAAAAAAGTTTTTTTATTAAGTAGAAAAAAATTAAGTTGTAGAAATTAATGCAGAAAACAGTATAATATTTATGTAAAGGCACAAAATTAACAGTAAACAAAATGGCATTTGTTTCCACAGGTGTATGTATGTACACGTATCAACACACACACACACGCACTATAAAATGTGTGGGAATAAATGTCTCTGGAGAAAGGAAAATGGGACTACTAGGAAAAAAGGAACCCTTCTCATCCTAGTAAAACATTTTGTACTACTTTTCCTATTATATTTCCTCAGCCTTTAAAACTTCTAGCTCTTAGCAAACTGCCATTCTCTACAACGTGAGTAGTGTGTAATATTTGATGATTTTAAAATGCACCTTGGGGCTCTGGCTGGTGTAGTGCAGTAGTTAGAGTGTCAGCCAAGGACTCATAACTAAGTTGCGGCTCGCTCCCTGCCCCGGCCAGGGTGTGTGCATGTAGGAAGCAACCAGTTGATGTGACTCTTTCACATTGATGTTTCTCTCTCTCTCGTCCCCAACCCCCTTCCACTCTCTCTGAGAAACAATGGAAAAATTATCCTCAGGTGAGGATTCACAAAGAAAAATAAGATGCACTTTGGTGAAGCTTTTAATATTCTCACTTCTTGGTCTCATTTCCTTCGATGATTTTTGTCTTCTAACTGTACCTCTTCCACTCCTTGTGATAGTAAGGTATCTTGAGATTACAGTATCTAAAGTTCTTTATTAATTTCTACTTCAAGCAAACCTCACATAATCTCTTGCTTGTAATTTTCTAGTTAACTCCCTCTGGTGGCTTAACTCCAATCTTCCTTTACTTCCACTGTCACCTATGCTATCTGGAAAACCCTGGTTGGCCTGGGGCTGCCTGTTGCTGTGTCCAATAACAAAGGCAAGGTTGAATCATATAAGACCAATCAACGAAGAAGACAGGGTGCTAACAAGCATTCAAATCCTGTCTTACAGCAGGTGCAGGGGACAAGACTATAAAGGGGAGGGGCTCAGGGAGAGGCGGGGACAGAATGCAGCTATGTGCAGCCTTGGCGGTCCACAGACGTCAGCTCTTGTCCTTCAGTGAGATGATGTAGAGGGGATGATGTTTTGACTCCTTGTGGATCGGTCTGACCCTGCTTATTGGTCCTGCTTGCTGGATTCACAGCTGAGTCATCCCCTCAATCGCTTCGCACTGGCCTTGAAAAGGAAACTTAGGAAAAACTTCACCCCCTATTCAGATAAGTATACATGTTCTAAGATTTAAAATAATATCATTTTTCAGGTTAATTCAGGTGATTTTCTATCAGATTATAAGTCCCCCTATCGCCTACAATTCCATCTCTCTGCCAAGGCTCCTCTTCTGCCCTCAGTTCTCATGCTGTGTCATCTGTAATCATACCTTCCATGTGCCCCAGTCTATTGCCTTCTTTCAGTTTGTCAGATGCCTTTGGTAGAACGCAGTCCTGTTACATACAACATCACATTTCTAACTGCGGCAGGGGTAGCTTACTTAAAACACAGCATGCTGACTACTTCACGTTCATGAACACCGATCTCAAATTGAGTCTTAATCCTGCCCAGTAGTCTTACTTTTTCCCTAGCCCATTTTCCTACCCTGTGTTGCAAAAGCCAACAATCATTTTCCAGTGGTCATCTTGTCACACATCAGCGTTTCACCCTCTTGACCACTCCCCCCTCCAAATAGCTCTTTCTGCTTTTGGCTTGTAGGGCACTTTAATCTCCTGATTTTCTTTTTCCTTATAAACCAGATATTCTCATTCTCATTTGCTGATGTCTCCTTCACTCTTTGACGACTAAATGTTAAAATCCTCCAGAATACTCCATGATTTGAGTTGTTCAGAACTAAAACCTTAGAGTTATCTTTAACACTCTCACTCTCCCACCTCACATCAGACCTTCAGCAGATCAAAGCAGCTCTGCCACTACAGTTGGCCTGGAATATGCTGGCCGCGCCCTGTGGTGCTGCCACCTGCTTCAAATCGTCAATTCTCACCTGTATTACTGCAATAGCTTCCTAACTGCTCCCTGCCTTACTCTCTCTCAAACTCATTTCCGGTACGATCCAGCTGATACTTCCTTTCTGGCTGCATCCCTTACTCCTGTCTCCTTTGTTCTTTCTCTTCTGGCTACCCCACGAACTAGGCACATCCCCACCTCGGGGCTTTGGCTGTAGCTCTTGTCCTGCTGTCAGTGTTTTTCCAGTGTGTTCACATGAACACGCGTGACTCATCCCTTTACCTCCTGCAGTCGCTACTTGAATGTTACCTTCCAACGAGTTCTTTCCTGACCATTCTATTGGAAATGGAATCTTCCTTCATTCCCAGCACTCACTTACCCCCTTTCCTGCTTTATTTTCTCCACAATACAAGATGTAACTACCATACATTTTACTTAATTCGTTTTGTGACATCAAATGAAACCGTGTGTATATAAATAGTTAAGAAACTTGTAGCTATTAAAAGAGAAAGTTTTACAATAATAAAATTTCGCTGTTATGCTTTAGAGGCCCAGTAGAAAGAAAGACTCTGCAGACATCAATAAAACAGAAAATTTTCTGTTTTTTCAATACATTGCTAAGACTATTGCATGTAAATTACTCTCCCTTTTCATGCAAGTTAGTTTTTATTTTTTTAATAAATATATTTGACCTATAACATTGATTAAATTTAAGGTGTATAGTGTTAACTTGGTACATTTAGTTATTGTAATATGATTTCTGTTGTGATATTTAGCACCTCTATCACATTACATACTTACAGTATATAAATATAGTACTATACTTACTAATACCCTGCATTAGCTCTCTATGCCTTATTTACTACTCATTGAAAGTTTGTATCTTTTTTTTAAATCTTTATTATTCAGATTATTACAATTGTTCCTCTTTTTTCCCCCCATAGCTCCCCTCCTCCCAGTTCCTACCCCACCCTCTGCCCTTACCACCTCCCTATCCTCATCCATAGGTGTACGATTTTTGTCCAGTCTCTTCACGCACCCACAAAACCCCTTTTCCCCTGAGAATTGTCAGTCCGCTCCCTTTCTATGACCCCGATTCAATTCTATTCACCAGTTTATTCTGTTCATCAGATTTTTTATTCACTTGATTTCTAGATTCACGTGATAGATATGTATTTGTTGTTCATAATTTTTATCTTTACCTTTTCCTTCTTTTTCCTCTTCTCAAAGGATACCTTTCAGCATTTCATATAATACTGGTTGGGTGTGATGAACTCCTTTAGCTTTTTTTTGTCTGTGAAGCTCTTTATCTGACCTTCAATTCTGAATGATAGCTTTGCTGGCTAAAGTAGTTTTGGTTGTAGGTTCTTGCTATTCATCACTTTGAATATTTCTTACCACTCCCTCTGGCCTGCAAAGTTTCTGTTGAGAAATCAGCTGACAGTCATATGGGTACTCCCTTATAGGTAACTAACTGCTTTTCTCTTGCTGCTTTTAATATTCTCTCTTTGTCTTTTGGCCTTGGCATTTTAATTATGATGTATCTTGGTGTGGTCCTCTTTGGATTCCTTTTGTTTGGGGTTCTCTGCACTTCCTGGATTTGTAAGTCTATTTCTTTCACCAGGTAGGGGAAGTTTTCTGTCATTATTTCTTCAAATAGGTTTTCAATATCTTGCTCTCTCTCTTCTTCTGGCACTCCTATAATTCTGATGTTGGTATGCTTGAAATTGTCTCAGAGGCTCCTTATACTATCTTTTTTTTTTTTTTTAATTTATTTTTATTGTTCAGATTATTACAGTTGTTCCTCTTTTTTCCCCCATAGCTCCCCTCCTCCCAATTCCCACCCCAACCTCCGACCTTGCCCCCCCCATTGTCCTCATCCATAGGTGTACAATTATTGTCCAGTCTCTTCACGCATCCCCAACACCCTTAACCCCCAAAAAT
>PVJC01033097.1:0-19546 GCA_004026665.1 Murina feae | reverse complement strand
GAGCCCACAACCCACGCATGTGCCTTTGACCGGAATCGAACCTGGGACCCTTCGGCCTACAGGCCATCTCTCTCTCCACTGAGCCACACGGGCCAGGGCGAAGCGTGGTGCTTCTTATATAGGACACTCGGTAGACCTCGGAATCTTCACCAGCAGAGGCTGCAATAAGCAACCCGTTTGCTATTGCATTTAGATAGCTTGCAGTGGTTCTCAACCTTCTGGCCCTTTAAATACAGTTCCTCGTGTTGTGACCCAACCATAAAATTATTTTCGTTGCTCTTTCACCACTGTAATGTTGCTACTGTTAGGAATCGTCATGTAAATATCTGATATGCAGGATGGTCTTAGGCGACCACGGGTCATTCGACCGCCAAAGGGGTCGCGCGCCCCACAGGTTGAGAACCGCTGGCTCAGAGCGACAGAGAACATGCTGTGTTTTCCAGTTTGATGTGCTAGCAGGCTTCCATTGTCAACATCCACATTTTGTTTTTGTAGCTATTCCCCTTGAGTTTGACGTTAGTTCACCACTGACATATGGCACTCCCAGTTCTCGAGTGGAGGGAACCCCAAGGAGTGGAGTGAGGGGCACACCCCTGAGGCAGAGGCCCGACCTGGGGTCTGCGCGGAAGGGGCTGCAGGTGGATTTGCAGTCGGATGGGGTGAGTACACAGTACAGTCGTCTGGTAGCCAGGTTTGGGGGCATAACATCGTTCATTAACGTGCTTCTGTCATATTTTTCTGTGTAGCCAGCAGCAGAAGATGTAGTAGCAAGTGAGCAGTCTCTAGGCCAAAAACTTGTGATTTGGGGAACAGATGTAAATGTGGCAACTTGCAAAGAAAATTTTCAGGTGAGCTATATGTGTTTGAACTCATACTCTTAAGGCTGACAAGGCTGGGGAAAAGTGTTAATGACCTATATTTAAGTAGCCATAATACCTTGTAGTAGATTTAAAAATATATATTCTTACTAATTTCGGAGAAAAGTGGGGAGGCAGAGAGAATCACGGATCGGTTGCCTCCTGCCCACACATCCGCCCCTTTTCCCATTGGGAATCGAGCCATGAATTCTGGTTCACCAATTGATGCTTAACCACTGAACCACTGGTGCCATGCCCTACTGGTGGATTTTTATACAGCTTAGAATTGTCGATATTTTCCTGCTTTGTAATAGTGACATACTCGTAACTTTGTATTTTGAATACTTGCTTATTCCTCTGTGCATTAAACTTAATATTTTTCTCTCCACATCAAGAGATTTCTTCAGCGTTTTATTGACCCTCTGGCTAAAGAGGAAGAAAGTGTTGGTATAGATATTACGGAACCTCTGTACATGCAACGACTTGGGGAGGTAATTATATATTTTTACTTACAAATTCAAATTATGCTTTTCAAAATACTCAGACTATAACTTGTTCATTTGATCTTGTAGATTAATGTTATTGGGGAGCCATTTTTAAATGTAAACTGTGAACACATAAAATCATTTGACAAAAATCTATACAGACAGCTCATCTGCTACCCACAGGTAAGAATTTGTCTTTGACATTGATGAATTACATAAATATCTAAATATCTTAAGAGTTTCTGAGTAGCAGAATTTCCTCGGTGGTAACACATAGAATATGCCTCCATGTTTAATCTCCTTTAAGATAAGCCCTTTTCACACTTTAACATTTCTGAAATTGGAATGTGTGTTTACTGTCAGTGACGCATTGTTTAATTGGCACTATGTCAACTATATTGATTGTAGCTATAGACTTTGGAGGCAAGCAGACTCAGTTTTAAATATTGGTGTTTTCTGCTTAATAGCTATGTAACCTGGGTCAAGTTGCTTAGCTCTCCAGCCCCAAAAGGCTATTTCATCATCTGCAGAATGGGGAACAAGTGTTGACAAATTTGAATAAAATAATTATGGTTTAATTTATTGATATGTCACTGGGAATAAAGTAAGACATAAAAAAGTATGTGCTCAAAATTTACTTTGTTACTAAGAGTCTAAAATATGCCAGTACATACTGAAGGCACTATTTATATATAACCACATTTAATCCCAATGACAGTATGCAGATAATTGAGTGAAGCCACAATTTATAAATGGTATGTGTGTGACTAAAATAACGCTTTTGGATTATGCCATGTGTCTTTGCTTTTACCCTTTGCTAATATGAAGTGCTTTGTGTTTAACCATAAGGTGGAAATACAAACACAGCTTAGTATCCTCTCATTTTTTATAGGAGGTTATCCCAACTTTTGATATGGCTGTCAATGAGATCTTTTTTGACCGTTATCCTGACTCAATCTTAGAACATCAGATTCAAGTAAGACCATTCAATGCATTGAAGACTAAAAATATGAGGAACCTGAATCCAGAAGGTGATTTTTTTTTAATTGATTTTAGAGAAAGTGAAAAACGTTATTTATGCATTTATTGGTTGACTTTTGTGTCCTCTTACTGGGGATGGAACCCGCAACCTTAGTGTATCAGGACAGTGCTCTAACTAACTGAGCTACCCAGCCAGGACTAGAAGGTAACATTTTTAATAGAGAATACCTTACATGAAAATAAGGAAAACCTTATTTTATCAAGGAACTTTTTAAAATATGTGTGTGTGTGTGTGTGTGTGTGTGTGTGTTTTAAATATATTTTATTGATTTTTTTACAGAGGAGAAGGGAGAGGGATAAAAAGTTAGAAACATTAATGAGAGAGGAACATCGATCAGCTGCCTCCTGCACACTCCCCACTGGGTATGTGCCCACAACCAAGGTACATGCTCCTGACCAGAATTGAACCAGGGACCCTTGAGTGCTCAGGCCGAAGCTCTGTCCACGGAGCCAAACGAGTCAGGGCATGGAACTTTAAAAGAATTGGAGGTGGTAGTTTGCAAATTGATAAAATAATATCAGATTCAGCTAACCTCTGTGATTATGAACCCACCAAGCCTTTTTTAACTTAACTGAAATTATATAAGTATGTAACTGTTCTCTATCTTACGGCGAATTTATCCAAATACTATAATTTTCCACATTCTCAGAATCACTGTAGAAAACAAGTACAAATATGATCCCTGCCATAGAGCTTAAAAAATAAATCTAGTTGGGAAAGTAAATGAAAGAAGAGGTAGAGTAACTGAAGAACAGTGAGAGAGATGTCTCACCCAGGGAGAGAAGGAAGGCACTGGGCCCCAGCGGGAAGAACTCATGGTGAAATAGAAATTGGGATTATAGCAAGGGTTTGGAAAGCAGAATGAAGGAATTCTCTCTAGACGGCAGAAAGAACGGATGTAGCCAGCCACAAGGAAGCAGAACAGAGCTCTGTGTGCACAGTGAGTGACGGCTGAAGCAGGGGGTTGGCTCGCAGTGTTTGCATGAAGGTTGGAAAGCTTAGGTCCTGAAGAGCTCTGAATTCCAACTTAACTGAGGTTTTTATTCCAAAGTCTATCGGGAGCCATTGAGAAGAAAGATTGACCACTCGAGAAGTTTTTGGTGGGTCCAGTGTGCAAAGTATGTTGAGGTTCAAGTAGGAGACTAACAATAGCTCAAATATTGGGCAACAGGATCCTAAACTGGACAGAGGCCATCAGAGTAAAAAAACAGGACAATCATATTTGCCATGTATAAAGATTGTGGTATAAAAACTATGGGCAATTAATGGACACTGCTTTAGGTAAAAGTATAAAAGACAAATTTCAGTCAAAGAAAATAGGACAGCCAATAAACATGAGCAAGTGTTGGACTTCACTATTTATTGAAGAATTGTAATTTTTTTATTTTATAAAAATAACCTGGAATCATCTCTGATAGTAATTCTGGTGGGGACATTGGAAGTACTTAAGAGATGGGACAATCTATAATAAGGCCATCAATAGCTGGCTATGCTGTTTTATTGACTAGAAACGATAGTGTAATTCGTTTAGAACCAGCAGTGGGAATTGGTTGAGGGAAAAGTTGGGAAGTAGTCTATAGAGAGCCTTATATAATGAAGATTGGCTACGTTATGCAGTGCTTATCTCTGTCAGGTACTATTCCTTAGGCTTGTATTGTATAAACTGACTCTTAATCCTCAACAACTCTATGAGGTGTATGTGTCCCCAAGGTCCAGGCCGGCTGGCTCTAGATCCATGCTTGGTACATACACTGAAACAGCAGGAATTCCATGTGGCACAGTGAGAGGTGGAGGGCTGTGGGACAAAATAGGCAAAACCATAGAATTTCTCATCTGAAACTGGAAAGTGGAGCCAGACAGGAAGCAGCTGAGAAAGAAGGTGGTAAGATGCCTATTGGATAGGGGACTAGGAAGAAAGCCAGAGGTTCATTGGAGTTGATAGGAAGGCAGACTGGACATAGGATGGCATTCTAGGCCAGACCTGAAGGTAGCCAGTGAGATGTTCGTGCCCTGGCCACAGTGCCTACCTGTTACCTCACCCATCACCAAGGTGCCTCTGCACCTCCAGGTATGATTCTTCTGTGCTTGATAGCAGGCCCTGGGCAGGAATCCAGCCCAGGGAGATACCACATCTGACGGAGCTGAGGGCAGTGGCTAATGGGCAAGCCGACCTCTCTCTTCTTGCAGACATTGACCAACTCATTGCCATCAGTGGCATGGTAATCAGAACATCCCAGCTTATTCCAGAGATGCAGGAGGCCTTCTTCCAGTGTCAGGTGTGCGCCCACACAGCCCGGGTGGAGATGGACCGCGGCCGCATCGCCGAGCCCTGTGTATGTGAGCGCTGCCACACCACCCACAGCATGGCACTGATCCACAACCGCTCCGTGTTCTCCGACAAGCAGATGGTACGTGGTCTTCCTGGGTGGCATGTTTGCCTTTTTGTTCTGCTTTTTTCTGGATCCTCAAAAAGCCTAAAAAGCTTCTCCACTTTGAAGCCTTAAAATCCTGCTTCCTAAATGGTGTTCAGCTACTTTGTTCCTTCTCTCTAATTGTAGGGTTTGTTAGAGTTGTGGGCTAGACACTTGGGGCACGGTTAAGGCTTCTACTTTGGGATGCTAGTGTCCCTGCTTTTATTGCCAGTGAGCATCAGTTCATTACATATTTCACAGTCTCGTGGCATAAAATACTTTATAGAAAGAGATAGAGTGCATTCTTCCACCATACACATCTTAAATTTAATGGTTGATGGATCAAATTAGTCGCTTTGATTTATTAAATGTAATGTGAGATGTTTCTGTGGAAACTATTAAAGATCATAAAAAAAATTTTAGTGTTTTAAATAAGATTATATAAAATAAGATTAGTAAAAATTATTTGGTTTGCCCTAACCGGTTTGGCTCAGTGAATAGAGCGTTGGCCTGCGGACTAAAGGGTCCCAGGTTCAATTCCAGTCAAGGGCATGTACCTTGGTTGCAGGCATGCCCCCAGTAGGGAGTGTGCAGGAAGCAGCTGATCAGTGTTTCTCTCATCGATGTTTCTGACTCTATCTCGCTCCCTTCCTCTGTGTAAAAAGTCAATAAAATACATTAAAAAAAATTATTTGGTTAAAAACTGTAGTTTTTCTAAAGTTCTTCCCACAGATTTTATTGTATAAGAAGTTTGACCTTTTACCTCTCTAATCATGAAATTTTTAAAGCGAAGTTCTTAAAATGACAAATAAGTGGAGGAAATGCAGAAAAATCATTAATTTACTATTGTAATGGTATAAAAGTATGCACAAGGGTTTAAGTTTTATTTTGTTGCTGTGTTTAAATGGTTTTAGTGTTAAGAGAATGTGTTCAAAATACTACAAAAGGTAATTTCCCTTATTGGGAGTTCATAAGAAAAAATATTAACAAATGTGAAAAATAATTACCAAATAATTGAAGATTAAGATGTAAAGTGTACAAATTATTGGAGCAAATATACCTCAACTCACCCCAGCATGGTGTTAAGAGCTGGAGCTACAAAGGTGGAACTCCTGCTCCCAAAGAGCTTTAGTGTATATTCATAGACTGCTTCAAAGACTCCCAAACAAACTTAGAATAAAACGTCATGTCTTTCAGAGAAGCATCGATCAGACCGTCAAACCTCAGGGGGAAGGTAGAGGGGAGGGTGGGGATAAAGAGGAGAGATCAACCAAAGGACCTGTATACATGCATGTAAGTGTAATCATTGGACACAGACATGGGGGGTGGGCATGAGCAGGAGGGGTGCGGGGGAGGAGGGGATAAGCACACATCTGTAATACCTTAATAAAATAAACCTAATGCCTTAAACTCATCCAAGATTATATGGCCCCTCATCAGCCACAACACCTTTGCACCCACAGACCTCATCGATGACAGTGTCTCAACTATTCTTTTATACCTAGATCATCAATCAAGCTCAAGCCTGCTGTAGGACCTTTGCACTTGCTGCTCTTTTTTTCTTTTTTCTTTAACATGTTTTTATTGAATTTAGAGAAAGGAAAGAGAGAGAAACATCCATCAGCTGTCTCCTGCACACACCCTCCTGGAAACTGAGCCTAAAACTCGGGCATACAAACTGGCGACCTCTAGGTGCATGGGACAATGCTTAACGAACTGAGCCACAGCTGCCATGGCTGAACTTGCTGTCCTTTACATTGAGGGCACATGCTCCCTCCCTAAAATCCTTAAACCTCTGCCCAGAAGTCACCTGATTTGAGAAAGGCCTTTCCATCCAGGAAATCTAGAAGCAGCTTCTAAAAACAGAAATATAGACAAACATTTATACAAAGAGATACCCACTAAACCTTAAAATGCCAAAAAATAATACCTAAATTGCTGCCTCCCTGTTCCCCCAAATAGGAGAATATTTAAGTAAATAACATTCTCACAAAAAGTGTTTATGTCACATTGAAAGCTTTTAAAAAAATCTACCTAGCGATTAAAATAAAGAACAGTATTTTTAAAAGTAAAGATGCTAGGCATCAAAAGTAGTTCTTAAGTGGTACAGGTACTTGCTGTTCTCATACTTTCTTCATTTGCTGACTTTTCACTGCTCTCTTCAGATCAAGCTTCAAGAGTCTCCTGAAGATATGCCTGCAGGCCAGACTCCTCACACTGTTATCCTCTTTGCTCACAATGATCTTGTTGACAAGGTTCAACCTGGGGACAGAGTGAACGTTACAGGTAGGAATGTAGGTTGTATTAATGCAATAAGCCTGTCTTGCCTTTTTTTTTTTTTCCATTGACTTATTTGTTGTTAATTCTCGCCTGAGGATATGTTTTTTCAGAGAGAGAGGGAGGGAGGGAGGGCAAGGGGAGAGAGAAAAACATCAATGAGAGAGAGACTCATTGATTAGTTGCCTCCTGCACTCTCCCTTAATGGGATGGGGGGGCACCACCCAGGTACATGCCCTTGGCCGTTGACCAGGAATGGAACCCGAGACCCCTTTGGTGCAAAAACTGATGCTCTAATCAGCCACACCAGCAGGGCTCAATTGATTTGTTTTTAGAGAGAGAGGGAAAGAGATACACCATTGATGGGCTACCTCTGCACAGATCAAGCCTCCAGTCCAGGTATATGCTTTTAGGGAGAATGAAACCAACAGTCTTTTGGTGCACAGGACGAAGCCCAGTCAGCTGAGCCACTCTGCCAGGGCTGTCTTACTTTTAACCACACTTATCAAATTTATTTCCTAAATGCAGAGTTAAGGGTTAACGTTTATTATAGGGGGAAAAATGGGTCAGAGCAGCACCCTGCTTCTATTCTGGGAGTTACATTATGGTATTTTTAGAGATGAAGAAGCTGAGATTCAGAGAAGTATTGACCAGTATAGCTAAAATCCTACAATAATTTGTGAAATAGGACTCATGCTCTATTACTGCCAAGAGAGTACTCTCCACTGCACCAAATGAATATGTCAGTTTCTTTTAATGCTTTACAGCAAGGTGAGCACTTGGCTTCTCAGGGGTGGAGGGTAATTGTGTTTATGGCAGGCATAGTTCTTGAATGAAGGCATCCACGAAGCAGCTAAGGGTCCTGGGCAGTCAGTCCATCTGTTTCTTTCAGTGAGTCTGGACTTCTCATCCTGTGTCTTCCCCAGTATGAAGTTTAGCAGTTGTCACTAGCAATCTTAAGTTAGTAAAGTACGTGTACTGTTGTTAAAAATTGAAAGAATGTGTCATCTTTAGTGAAAAGGATAGGTAATCCTAGTTCTGCCCCTCTACACCTCTGAAACCCTTGATGTTAATATTTTATTAAGATACTTTTATGTTAATAAAAGTATATTAAGTACTTTATCAAGTATTTAATCAAATATGTTTTTAATTGTTTTTATTGATTTCAGAGAGGAAGGGAGAGGGAGAGATAGAAACATCAGTGATAAGAGAGAATCATTGATTGGTTGTCTCCTCCACGCCCCCTACTGGAGAACAAGCCCATAACCTGGGCATGTGCACTGACAGGAACCAAGACCTGGTTCATAGGTTGATGCTCAACCACTGGGCCATACTAGCCGAGCTCCAGGATTTTAAATTGGAAATTGGAATTAATGTGATAATAACACGTTAAAGTATTTGTGTGTGGGGGGGGGGGGGAGACTGTGGAAAATGCTGTTGACATGTAAAATAAGTATTATCGTTGCTGTTCTGTGAAGGTGAATCATTATAGACATCAATAAAGATAACTGAATTGCTTTAAACATAGTAAACATAAACATAATAAACATTCATCCATCCCTAACCTGTCTTCACATGAAAAGTAGTGTGTATCCTAAGACTGTTACACATAAACTGATTTTTATGTTTTAAAAGAATAACATTGACCTTTGTTAAATAAACCAAGGACAGGTGATCTTTGTTGTGAAAGCTGTGAGGAGAGATTAGATATTTTCTCCTCAAAAAGCAGCAAGAAAGTAAGTTGTCCTAGAGTTCAAAGATTTTAGTTTAAAGTTTTTAAAAGATAAACATCAGATTTGGGAAATTTTTGTTCTTGGAGAATGGATGAGCTAGTAGGTTGAAGCGTTGATTGTTCACCTACTTCTTTTAATGTTCATAAGTTGTGTTCTTCAGAAAGCAGGCTGGGGCACAACCATTCACCTAGAAATATGTCCTATTAACAAAATACAGTCATTTTTTCCAAATCATATTTTACTCAGTAGATTGTCTTATTGTCTGAAATAATTTTTGGTGATTTTTAAAAGACTTGAACTTCCTTTCCAAGTTTTTGGTATAGGATTTTAGTAGTATTTAGTTCTGTTCAAATAATTACTAAGCAGATTGTCCACTTAAGGGAAATGAAAATACTATTTATTGAACACAGCCGTGAGCCAAGCATTGTTGTAGAAACAAAGTAATTTCACTTAGACGTAAGAATGATTATATGTAGTGCAGTTATGCTCATATAGGTGCCCAAGGTCACAGAGCTAACAAGTGGTGACAGATGAAACCCATTTTGAGAAACCTGTGTTCTTTCCAACGTGATCCTGTCCCCTCTGGCGGAGAGCTTTACAGTGTAATCCTGAACCTACACCCAGGGAGGCAGAGTGCTGGGAAGCTCATCTCTCCGTGCCAGCTGTCAGCTCTCAGTGTTGCCCATTGTGTGCACTGCTTCGCTTTGCCTCGTGGAAGGTAAACGTATGTATGTCTCCTGGTTGTCCTCAGGCATCTATCGAGCTGTGCCTATTCGAGTCAATCCAAGAGTGAGTAATGTGAAGTCTGTCTACAAAACCCACATTGATGTCATTCATTATCGAAAAACTGATGCAAAACGTCTGCATGGCCTTGATGAAGAAGCAGAACAGAAACTTTTTTCAGAAAAGCGTGTGGAATTGCTTAAGGAACTTTCCAGAAAACCAGACATTTATGAGAGACTTGCTTCAGCCTTGGCACCAAGCATTTATGAACATGAAGATATAAAGAAGGTAACAATGGAGTTTTAAAATATATATACACATATATATAGATATATAGATACTTAGATAAGTAAGAGGGGGAAAGGGGGGGAGGAGAGAGAGAAATATCAATATGAGAGTAGAAACAGCGATTGACTGCCTCTTTTACGCCCTTTACCAGGGACCAAGCCCACAACCCAGGCATGTGCCCTGACTGGGAATCGAACCAGCAGTCTTTTGGCACATGGGACGATGCCCACCTGAGCCACATTGACCAGGGCAGTGATGGTGGATTTTTAATTTGTGGTTGAGAAAAAGTTCTTTGTGGTCAAATAGTGTAAAGCAAGCATGTCAAACATGCTGGCCACGAGTTTGACATGCTTGGTGTAAACATCCATCTTTTCCCCCATGACCACCACCCCTCCCCACCATAAAGGATATGAGCTGCTGCCTATTGGGCAGAGCAACGAGCTCACAACCTGACCTAGTTATAGGTTGAGGAGAATCACAGCATCGTTGTCCATTTCTTTATCTCTACACCAAGCATGTCAAACTCCTGGCCCTCGAGCCACATGCCTCATTTATTTGATCCCTGTTAGCCTCTGAGTTTGACATGCTTCTCTATACCAAACTTACATGTTACCATATCGAAGAAAAGGCACACAGAAGAGGGATTTACACGACCACCATTCTGACATGGTGTGTGCTAACGTATAAATTTGTTAGTGATAACTTAAGACAGTGTCACATTCATTTTTCTATACCTTTATTTAAATTTCTTAATTATAATTCATAGAGTAGAAAAGTACCGCTAACATTTAAACTATATCTCAGTTATTCTATAGTAAAGGAATGTTGAGACATGTTTCTTTGTTTAGGGGATCTTGCTTCAGCTCTTTGGTGGAACAAGAAAGGATTTCAGTCACACAGGAAGGGGCAAATTTCGTGCTGAGATCAACATTCTCCTGTGCGGTGATCCTGGGACCAGCAAGTCCCAGCTGCTGCAGTATGTGTACAACCTGGTCCCCAGAGGCCAGTACACATCTGGAAAGGGCTCCAGTGCTGTTGGTCTCACTGCGTATGTGATGAAAGACCCGGAGACGAGGCAGCTCGTGCTGCAGACGGGTGCCCTTGTCCTCAGCGACAATGGCATCTGCTGTATTGATGAGTTTGACAAGATGAATGAAAGCACAAGATCAGTGTTGCATGAAGTCATGGAACAGCAGACCCTTTCCATTGCAAAGGTACGTCACATTCTCCACCCATAAATGTGGACACATTTAAAATGTGTAGGAAACTGGTAAACACATTTACTATTAGATTACAGCTAAATCTCTTTAGTTAATTTTTTACAGGATCCAGTTTCCTAAAACTCAGTCCTTAAATGAATCCAGGGTGTGGTCCCAAATGGGACCACTGAAGTCACCTTTACAAGGCGGTGTGGCTCTTGGTGACATTGGGGACATGCTAGAGGCCATGCCAGGAAAAGATGTCTCACACAGTTCCAGCCATCGTTCAAGTGAGACCTCTAACTGCACTGTTTTCTCTCATAGGCTGGGATTATTTGTCAGCTTAATGCACGCACTTCTATCCTGGCAGCAGCAAATCCTATTGAGTCTCAGTGGAATCCTAAAAAAACTACCATTGAAAATATCCAGCTACCTCACACATTATTATCAAGGTATGAAAACGTTTTTTATTTAATAGATGTTTGTTCTTTGCTTATTTGTAGAATTTTCAGGGTGGGATTAAGGAAAGGACATACTGATACTCAACAACTGCTAATATCGCAAACTCTTGAATGCAAAAATTTTCAAATTTGCTTGGTGAAGGGTTTTCATTGCAAGGACTGTGTGTTTCTTTACTCAGCTATGGGCAGCACCTTAATATTCATTTGTTTTTTGAAGCAACTAGGACAGTTCACCTTGGCATCTATTTCAGAAGCCCTTCACTCACTACTCTTACCTCATTCCTAAAGCCACTATTGAGAATCAACCACTATACTCTGTTCTACAGAGAATAGCTTCATGTAGTAGATAACTTTCTGAAAAGTTAAATTTTTTAAAGCATAATCATATAATTCCCAACTTTGCTCAGTCCACTACTACAAATATTCATGTGTTTCATAAAATCATTTTGCATTTTAATTGACTTTATAAACAAATACTTATTTTTTCTCTAAGCAGTTGAGTGTATTTTTATTTGTATATTTCAGTATTTAAAATTATAGTAACATTTCCCTCAGGGAAATCTTAATTCTTTGAATCAGCTCTATTTGGCCAGGCGAACAGTCACTTGGGTGGGAAAGAGCAGGGTGAATTGGATTGATCTGAAGGCTGGTGGGAGGCCTGGCTAGAAGGGGCTTGGGAGAGTCCCCAGCAGGCCTGAGTAAATGCCACGTTCACTGCACATGCCTCGGTGGCCCAAGAGCAATTTTCAAATTATGCTTGTAGATACGTTGGTGTCCCATCTATGAACAGTCGCTTTTACAATGTTTCCTCAGGTTTGATTTGATCTTCCTCATGCTGGACCCCCAGGATGAAGCCTACGACAGGCGTCTGGCTCACCACCTTGTCGCTCTTTACTACCAGAGCGAGGAGCAAATGGAGGAGGAGTTCATGGACATGGCAGTGCTAAAGGATTACATTGCTTACGCTCACAGCATGGTCATGCCGCGGCTGAGCCAGGAGGCCAGCCAAGCTCTCATTGAGGTAGCACATGTCCATGTTTAAAGCTTGAAAAAATGTCTCTCTACAGCTATTTTTTTCTCCTTTGTTGCAAAATGATTTTTCCAAATGTAAAAAGGGGGAAAGTGTTAATTTATATAGGTTGTACACACACTTTTTACATTTAAATACTAAGTAAAGTGGATTTAAGATCAGAATATAGGAGTGGAAGTATAGGTCATTCTACTTAGTGACTTTGTAACTCTGGACAAGTAATCCAGTTTCTCTGAGCTTCCATTTTCTTATTTCTAGAAAATAAAATAGTTTATGTTCACTTTTTAGTATCGCTTACATAGGCAGCAGTGCATGATAACATAATAGGTTATTCGAACATTGTCATAGGAAGAGGATTTTTATGGGCTTTGCATCCTAATGAAGCTCCCATAATACTCAAAAGTTGAAGATAATATTAATTTTCCATTTGTATCATTCTTGTTTGTTTGTTGTTGTTAATCCTCACCCGAGGATATTTTTCCATTGATTTTTAGAGAGAGTGGGAAGGAAGGGGAGAGACAGACACATCAATTGGTTGCCTCCTGTATGCTCCCTGACCAGGGCTGGGCATCAAGCCGCAACTGGTACATGCCCTTGACTGGAATCGAACCTGGGACCCTTCAGTTCGTAGGCTGACACTCTCCACTAAGCTAGACCAGCTAGGGCCCATTTGTATTATTCTTGAGGGTTGCTCAAAAAGAAATAAAATTATGTCATCTATATATAAGTTTAATACAAGTTACCTTTGTAGCATTATCCCAGTAGCCTTTTGTGAGCCTGATTAAATGGGTCCTCAGCAAGGATATAAATGGGAGTCTGCCTGAGGAGCTGTTCCCGACAGGCATCCCGATTGTCTTCTGCTCTGACTGCAGCCTGCCCCTTCTCCTTTGAGCACTGGGTCTCGTACTTTCACGCCCATTCTCCAAAATCACATCAGCTACCACACCACCTTGTGCTTGGAGGCACAGAGCTTGATCTCACTTTCCATTCCCCTCAATACCTACACACAACAGCCTGGCCTTTACTTAATAGTATTCTAAATGTTTAAAGCTCAACCGTGAAACTAAGGTTATTGTTCACAAGGAAATCTGGCATTTTTCTCTCTACACTAGGCTTATGTAGACATGAGGAAGATTGGTAGTAGCCGAGGAATGGTCTCTGCATACCCTCGACAGCTGGAATCTTTGATTCGCTTAGCAGAAGCCCATGCTAAAGTACGGTTTTCAAACAAAGTTGAAGCAATTGATGTGGAAGAGGCAAAGCGCCTGCATCGTGAGGCTCTAAAGCAGTCTGCCACTGACCCCCGGACCGGCATTGTGGACATATCTATTCTTACTACAGGTTTGTTATTTCCATTAAACATAAAAGCACATGAAAATTATGTAATTGAGATTATTTTAGAATTCAGCCACTATCTCCTAACCATTAGGAAATTTGAGACATTTTAATTTCTTATAGAAGAAATATTTTCATTCATTTCTTTTAAATTAGGAATGAGTGCCACTTCTCGTAAACGGAAAGAGGAGTTAGCTGAAGCATTGAGAAAACTTATTTTATCTAAAGGGAAAACACCAGCTCTAAAATACCAGCAACTCTTTGAAGATATTCGAGGACAGTCTGACATAGTAAGTGTTCATATGTATTTTATATGTAATAAGAGTTTTTTATCCTACTGACTTTGTTTTTTTCTCATTTTTTCCCTTCATTTATTAAGTAGTAAATATTAGAGATAATGGAGAAAAGTAATATCAGCCATAAACCCAAGAAATAATCACAATTAAAATTTTATTTGCTGCTTTTATAACTTCTATGTGTATTTATTCACATATGGTCTTTTAAAAAAATGAACATAGTTGATTGTATTTATGATGCTTTGTAACTTGCTGTTTCTTTTTAATTAACAAATTAATATTAACACCATCTGTGAAGGCAAATAGATTTCATAATCTTAATCATACTTGTTGGTATCTTTCTTTTGCATACATATTTCATCATTTACTTAATCAGTTTTTGCACATTCAGGATGTTTGCAGTTTTTTGCTATTTTAAGTAGTAATAACTCTCAAGTTTATTTTGAGTTGTTTAGTGAGAAAAACTCTGATGGCCAAAACCAGCCTTTGCCTGCTATAATAATGCCCCTTGACTTATGTATTTCTTATCTGTGGCTGCATTGGTAGTTGGGGGCACAGTTGAGTAGTTAATGACAGATGCCAAGCCTATGGTATTTGTCATCTGGCCCTTTACATGAAATGTTTGCCACTTCTCAGTTGGGACATAGAAATATATATATAACCACCAAAAAAAAGAATAAAACTGGTGGTTCTTTAACATTGAAATCATTGTATCTCTAAAATAGGTAAAGGAGTACTTGATATATGTAAAACATTTGTTTCTCTCTTTTTTCCCAAAGGCAATTACCAAAGATATGTTTGAAGAAGCATTACGTGCCTTGGCTGATGATGACTTCTTGACAGTAACTGGAAAAACTGTTCGTTTGCTCTGAAGTACTTGTGAGCAGTGCTGTGTGTTCTGCTTGTCTGCACTTGTTTGCATATGTGTGTGGCATATGGGCCAATCAGCTGCCATTACTGCAAATAGACTCTTAAAGTCATTATCTGGCTCCATAAAATTTTCTAATCTGGGTTCAATTTTTGTAGAGAAATGTGTTTTCATTTTCCTAACACTTTAGGTGAAAAATACTACGCTAGTTTGCAATGGAGATTATTTACTTGAACTGTTGTCTTTTAAAGATGGCAGTCTGAGTCATGGTTTTGGTGCTAGACATTGTAAAAGGCAGTCATCTACGTGCTTGAGGTTTTTGTAGTATGAGATAAGATTTAGCCAGGACATACCATTCTGAGTGAGGTAATAAAAGATCAGCACAATTCTCCCTGATACTACTTTCAGGTGTAATTACTTCTAGTGGCTAGTTCTATTGGCTGCTGTAATATAAAAAATAGATGGTTGAAAAGAATTAGGTTCTAGGTTAAGTTCTTTACTACTTTATCCTAATGTGTAAAACTTTTTCCTATATAAATGATAGATTTAAGTAATAATTGTTTATCTGGCATTTTTAATTAAAAAAATATTAATAAATACTACATTCAACTCAGCTGGTGTGGCTCAGTCGTTGAGTGTCAGCCTATGAACCAGGAGGTCATGGTTTAATTCCAGGTCAGGACACATGCCTGGAATGTGGGCTGGATCCCCACTTTGGGGCATGCAGGAGGCAGCCAATCAATGATTTTCTTTTGATTTTTCTATCTCTTCCTCTCTGAAATCAATAAAAAAATATATATATATTATATGTGTGTGTGTATATAAATAAATACTACATTCATGAAAATTCATGATGGTAAGTACTTTATAAATTGTCAAAGAAACTAATATGATGAATTTTACTCAAAAATTAATTCCAGCAGTCATTATTATAAAACCATCATAATCTGAAATCCTACATGGAAATACTGCTATAATGAATAATCGCTGGAAGGATTTAAGTCAGTTTATGAGTTAGACCTATTTAAGTAGACTCAGAATTTCATTAATAAGCTATTCATAGAAATGATATATCTAATTGAATATTTAAACAGCATTAAAATGTTAATATTGGAATGAGAGAGCTCATCTGACCAAATTTCCTTTTTTATGAATCATCATTTGTTGCTGTCCTTAATAGGTTTGCAAAAACATCTTATAGCTTGGAAGAGGCAATAGTTAGGTTGGTGTGTCACCAAAGGATGCAAGGCAGACAGTCCACCAAGTGGCTACCAACGAGATTTCCTTAGTGAACTCACTGAAATGAGATGCTTTTACACATAATCCTCAGCCACTCTGTAGGACCAATCTCTCTAGATGAAGGAGGCAAGAAGTTTCATCTCTTGCCTGAAGACCTAACAGCAAGAGAGCTGAAATTAAACCAGTTGTGTCTTCTGACTTTAGAACTTAACCATGCTGTGCTCAGGCTACAACTCCGGTTTTAAACTCTGTTCATTCTTTTGGACATACTGTTTACACTTCCAAAATCATGCAAAGAAGGTGCCCTGGTACTTGTCATATGGTGGGCATTTTATAAATGTTCCATTGAGTAGAGAAGTCTTAATTTGTTGAACTGTGTTCTTGCCACATGGTTTTCAGACATAAGTTTTATTCACATCTGTAATACTCTCAACAGTATAGATTTAAAGAAAAAACAAAAAACACTGCCTTGCACTAGAGCATCTTCCCCATTTGTACAAGGTGGCACATGCTGTGACTATTGATAGCATAGGTGTGGGCTGTCAAGGTTCAAATCATGACTCACCATTTTATTCTCAGCATGCAATGCCTTTTTTAAAAATAATGTATTTCTTTATTGATTTCAGAGAGGAAGGGAGAAAGAGAAACATCAATGATGAGAGGATAATTGATTGGTTGCCTCCTGCACGCTCCCTACTACGGATGGAGCCTGCAACCCAGGCATGTGCCCTTGGACGGAATCAAACCTGGGACCCTTAAGTCTGCAGGCTAATACTCTATCCACTGAGCAGAGCCAGCTAGGGCAGCATGCAATGCTTATTGATAAGTGCTCAATGTTGTTACTATTAACAAAGAGAATAGTTAGGACAATATAATTTCAGCTTAATTCCTATGACTATATTTTTTAAAACACTAACTCCATTTGAACTTTTCTCTCTGACACTGACCCTGAAATATACTCAGAGTTGCTAATTAGAGTGACTATTTGATTTATATAAATATCCATGTACCATTCTCTTTTCAACATCCATCATAAATGTAACAACTTCATGCAAAGGAGTAAAAATTTATCTAGAATGAAGAAATGGAGAACTTAAGCCTTAGCACACAGGTTAGGAAATACTAACTTAAAGACAGTGCTATTACTTATTAAATCTAAGGTAATTTTCTTAAAATACCACTGTTAATCACTTTTTTAACTTTTTGAAATAAATTTGAAACTTACAAGAAAAGTTGTAATAGCATAAATCCCCATCGCTCAAATTCCTTTAATGTTAACATTTTCTAAAATGTTTTTTTAATCATTTGAGAGTAAGTTAAGATGCCACTTTACTACTAGGTACTTCCTAAAAACTGTGTATCTTAAAAACAACACTTACACAACCAGAACAAGTTCATCACAATAAAAAAAGTCAATGTACATTCAGTTGTCTCAATAATGTTCTTTAGCAAAAATAAAAATACATATTTTTTTGCTTCAGGATCACAGGTTGCATTTAATTTTCATGTCCTTATTCTTCAATCTGGAACATTTCTCAGTCTTTTCTCATTTTTTCGTGACCTTAACATTTTTAAAGGCCAGTAGATTTTTTGTGTGAACTATTCCTGATTTAGATTTGTCTCTGATTCAGGGTCTGGATATCTGCTTTTGGCAAGAACACCACATCATTATATCAGGAGCGTTAGTACACCGGAACTTTTACTGGGAAGTTTAACCTTGATCATCTGAGTTAAATGGTATTTGTCAGGGTTCTTTTTAGTTTTGTTTTGGGTGGGAGGGTGCTTGGCACCAGAAGCAAGAGCCCCTCAGGGTTTAAAATATCTGTATTGATTCTAGAGAGGAAAGGAGAGGGATAGATACATTGATTGGCTGCTTCCTGCACCTCCTGCATGTTTCCTGAACGAGAATTGAACCCAAGGACCTCTTGGTACATGGTTCAATTCTCAACTACTGGGCCACACTGGCTGGGCAGGTTTCTTAATTTTAAATTACTATTTACTATTTTTTGTAGTTTTAAGTATCTTTTGGGGAGATACTTTGAGGCTATGTAAATATTCCATTTCTCATCAAATTTTGTGATTTGAACACAAAATTCCCTTTATGCCTAAACACTAGAATTGATCTTTTTGTTGATGTTATAAACATCAGCTTTATGTTTCTGAACTTTTCATCCTGTAATTAGAATTTTTTGTTTGTTTGCAACCCATAAGCAGCACACTTCAGCCCCCTACCCAATATCCCTAGAAATTTTTTCAGACTCTGCAAATCTCATAAAATTAAAATTTACAAAGGAAATCATACCTCAGAGGCCCAAAACTTCCAGCCCTCATTAATAACTCCTACAGATATATAATTAATAGGAAGACTTAACTTGCAAGTACTTAGAAAAATGGGAAGATTTAAGTAGAACGGATAGCAAGATGGCCAAATGGAGCTCTATTGACACCTAACTTAATTTTTAGCATTCACAATTAGAAAATGACAGCTCTAGAGACAGCAAGATGGCGGCATAAGGTAAACACCGTAAATGCAGCCGTGAAAAACTATTTCAGAAAAACCACGAAAAGAACACACGGACACCACTCGCACCCACAGGAAGGCTGGCTGAGTGAAAATCCTACAACTAGAAAAGAGACTGAGACTCAGAGGAGCAGCGGAAGCAAGGTACAGAGGTACAGAGGCGCGCGCACGGGGCTCGGGGAAAGGGCTGGTGCCGGAGGTCGTGGTTCTTTTCCAAAACGGAGAGAGCCACAAGTTCCCAGCGGCTCTGAACTCCAGTTCCAGGCGAGTTTCTGAGGACCCAGACACCCAGAGAAGGGGGACTGACTGGCACCAGGAGGAAATCCAAAGCGAGTTTCTCTCAGTGTTGCTTGCAGCAATTACCGCGGGACACAGACCTGGTGTCTCTCAGCGCAGGGCTGAGAAGCGCCATAGCTATTTGCTCCGCCCTGCCCTGCAAGCTCCCCGAGGCCCCGCCCCTCCCAAGCTGTGTCAGAGGCTTTTGCATATAAAAGACTGAGTAGCCTAAGGCAAAGGCTAACTCAACACCTCCTTAAAGATACAGGAGCCAGCCTCACCCAGTGGCAAGAGTGGGACTAACCTAAACAAAACGGATCCACAAGGAACACACTCGGGGCAGATGCAGTGAGCATAAAAGCCCCACTGAAACAACTCTAGCCCCATAAGGGTGTCTCCAGCACAGAAGTTCTCCCACTGTAGACACAGCTGACTCTCATAACCAAGTGGCTTAGAGGTTAATCCCTCTCAGTGATCGCCTAACTCAGCAAGGGACGCAGCCAAA
>PVJC01033096.1:0-19541 GCA_004026665.1 Murina feae | reverse complement strand
GGGAGTGGATGCCACCTGTGAGGGAGGCTGGTGGGACAGAGGGAGTAGATGCCACCTGTGAGGGAGGCTGGTGGGACAGCGGGAGTGGATGCCACCTGTGTGGGAGGCTGGTGGGACAGGGGGAGTGGATGCCACCTGTGAGGGAGGCTGGTGGGACAGGGGGAGTAGATGCCACCTGTGCAGGAGGCTGGCAGGACAGGTCTGTGGAGCAGCAGGAGAAGCCAGAGCCCGTCTGGAGCCCAGCAGGGAAGTCCGGCTGACCTCACACCCAGGGTCCCCAGCAAACAGAAGTCATTTAATATGGTGAGGCTGGGAGGTCACCTGGGGGTGAGGCTGGGGGACGGTGTGTTTAAAGGTCAGGGAGATGGAAGAGACACGGCCAGAAAGATGCGAGGGGCACAGAAGTGCATGGTGTCCTGGAAGCCTGGGAGGGACGAGGCAGGAGGGACGAGGCAGGAGGGACGAGGCAGGAGGCAGGAGGCAGGAGGCAGGAGGCAGGAGGCAGGAGAGGTCGGGGGTCAGAGCCGCGCATGTCCTGTGACAGAAGGAGCGCTCGTGTTGGTGAGCCACCGAGGAGCACTTGCAGAACAGCTGACAGGCAAAACTGTAATAAAGAGCAGAGAGGAAATGGAGACAGTCAGCAGAGACCATTCTTTTTTTAAAAAATTCTCACCTAAGGAGATATATATAATTCAATTTGGAAAGAGAGGAAGGGGGGGGGAGAGAGAGGGAGAGAGAGAGAGAGAGGGAGAGAGGGAGAGAGGGAGGGAGGGGGGGAGAGAGAGAGACAAAGAGAGAGAGAGAGAGAGAGAGAGAGAGAGAGAGAGAGAGAGAGAGAGAGAGAGACAGACAGACACTGGCTGCTGGTAAGTGCCCCGAACGGGAATTGAACCTGCAACCTTTTGGTGCACGGAATGATACTCAACCGACTGAGCCACACCAGCCAGGGTGAGACCATTCTTTGAGGAACTCTGCGTGTGCACATGTGCATGCATGGGTGTGCATGTATGTGCATGTGCATGTGTGTATGTGCATGTATGTGTGTGTGTAGAGGAGAGAGAGGGGGAGGCTGTGGCGAGGACAGTGAGGCCAGAAGGTTTCTCTAAGATGGGGTTAGCACCCAGCTTGCACACACTAGAAATAATCCGTGGGAGGTAAAAACTGATGCAGCAGGAGAGGGAGCTGATGCTGGAGCCAGGCCCTGGAGTAAGTCGACAGATTTCCTGGGGGGGGGGGGGGGAGGAGAAGCTCGCCTGAAACTCAGACAGTCTGTCCACGGCTAACAGATGCGAGCGGGTGGGTAGCTGTGGAAATTCTCTCCTGCTTGCTTCCACTTCCTCAGTGCAACCAGAAGCTACTCCACCAGCTAAGGGATAGAGGAGGAGGGGAGGAGGGGACAGATGGAGAAGAGGGAGAGCGGAGAGTGCAAGGCAGGGTGGGAGAGTGAGCAGGTGAAAAGGGTGGAGGGTACAGGGGTAGGGGCAGAAAGGGAACTGTGCAGAGGTGGCAGGTTCAAGGGGCGCAGTCCCCAGGAGGCTCAAAGACAGCTGGAATTGAGGAATTACTGAGGGAGGAGCTGAGAAGACAGAGATGGGTGCTTGACACTGATGGTGGAGGGACAGGTATGGCTGCAGAGGGAGTGGCTGAGCCGAGATGGAGGACACACTCATTGGAGGAGGGCAGGTCAAGGAATGGAGGTCAAGGTCTTCAGAAGGACCATCAGGGCAACTGAAGGGACCAAGCGTGAGGGCAGGACTCAGCCTTGGGGAGAGAGGGGACCCAGCCAGTCCAAGGAAAGTGGCTGGTGACGTGGTTCTGGGTGTGCAGGCAAAGGGTTAACACAGCGGCTGGGGCCTTTGACCTTCGGTTCACTTTCTAGCCCTGTTTCCATGGTAACCTGATAAAAGTTGTCTATGGTACTAGACAACATGGCTTATGATAAAAATAGACCTGACTGGCCCAGCCAGAGTAGCTCAGTGGTTGAGCATCTACCTATGAACCAGGAGGCCACAGTTTAATTCCTGGTCAGGGCACGTGCCTGGGGTGGGGGCTCCATCCCCAGTGTGGGGTGTGCCGGAGGCAGCCGATCAATGACTCTCTCTCATCATTGATGTTTCTCTCTCTCTCTCTCTCTCTCTCCCTTCTTCTCTGAAAAAAAAAAAAAAAAAAGACATGACTGGTGGAGGATTTGGACGGAGAGAAACCACAAGTGAGCTACCATAGCGCTGGGGCCCCTGGGGGCTGGCCTTTGAGACCCTGGATCTCAGCCCTGACACAGATCCTGGGGGGTGAGACTCCCAGCAGCATGGCCTGGCCTCCACGCCAGGTGAGAGCACACTGGGGATCTCACAGGGCTTACAGGCGCCTCTAGAAAAGAATGTTCCAGACACCCTGCCAGCGAGCTGGGTTCGCATCAGGATCCCAGCGGGGTGCTGGCTGTTTGGATGCTTGGAGGAGCCTGGACAAGCCTCCTGGTGGGTGCTGTGCATGAGGCTCCAAGTTGAGTGCTTTTATGGGGAAGGGCGGGAGAGTGTCTGGAGGGGGAAGAGGAGACTCGGGGACACGCATCCCATCCCTGGATGCAGGGGGCTGAGTGGAGGCAGCCCCCACTTGAGAGGCCTGCAGGGAACCAGTGGCTGGCCCCAGGCAGAGCACACGTGGCCACGTCCGGTTCCCAGGACAAAAGTCTGTGGTCAGACATCCTGAGGCTGCGGCTGGTCTCAGAGGGAGAGGCAGGCACCTGGCAGGCCGGCTGTGCTCCTGACCAGCAGCACCGGTCCCCATAAATACTCAATCCAACTACACGCGCTTCTTTCTCTCATAATATTGTCTTTTTTTTCCTTTCATAATATTTTCCACAATAACGTGCCATAAGGAAATTCCAGCAGAGCCCAGCCCACGGGTCAGAAAAACAAGTAGGTCAGTTAACAATGCCGACCGCCCAAGACTGAGGTGCCATCTGCGGCTGCATTCCTGTGCAGAATATTAAACCATCCTCTTGTGTTTCAGGGTCTCAGGAGGCTGGAATCATCCAGATCAAGGTCACTGGCTCCTTCGCGTGGGGGTGCTGAGCCCGGCACAGACGGGCTAGAGCTGCTCCTCCCCATGTTATCAGTTTGGAGCTGCAGCGGCTTTTCCCAAGGACAATGGCTCGCACAGCGCAGAGGCAGCGGAGCGTTGCTAAGCACAGCGCAAATCAAAACATGGGTCTGAAACAGAAGCTGGAGAGCCAGACAAAGCCACCAGGCAGACACACCAGCACTGGAAACTTTCCTACCCTCTTCGCTCCCCCACCCACATGTCCAGCCCCCACAGAAGTGGAGGGGGTGGGGGCAGGGGGAAAGGTCCTCAAAAAAGCGTGACCTAAGCAAATGTACTGCCTCCCGCCAAGCTGTGCTCAGCGCCAGAGAAAATAGAGGCAAATTCATCCTCTGCGGTGGCCACAGCTGGACAAACATCTACGGGGCAGGGGCAGGCCCTCACCCCACCCTGCGCGAGGTCGGGGTGGGCAGGGGCTGAGGTTACTTGGTGGCAGAAGGAAATGGCTGGTCCTCGGACAAGAGGGCTTGAGTGCAGAGCTGGACACAGACTGTATAGCTGAGTTTTCTTTTGTTTTCTTTAAAAAGCGGGAATCCAGGGTTAATTTGGCACTGATACGAGACGCATATGCTTCCTGCAGACCAGGGACAGGACTCAAACCCTTACGCCTTAGGATGTGCAGGCCTTACGCCTTAGGACTCGCAGTGTCACGAGGGCTGGGTGGCCTAGGCCTCCCACCCAACAGGGGATAAGAATGAAGCATAGAGATTCCCATCTGTCTACAAATGTGCACGTGCTCTGTTTGACTTATTTATTTTTTTATTTTTTGATTGATTTCAGAGAGGGAGAGAGAGGCAGGTCCTTCTGGGCAATGGCTCCTGGGCCTCAGTCCCTCCCCTGCCCCCGGGGCTCCTCCTGGACCAAGGCCGGGTGTGGCCCTTCCTCCTACAACCAGCCCTCCAGTGTGTTTCCTCTGACTAACACATTAGGTCCAGCTTCTTTTCTAGTTTCTTCACCAAGGGACCAGCCAAACCAGTTCCGGGCACTTGCCCTCTCTTCTCCTTACACAGGTTATCCCTTCACCTCAGGGCCCCGCCCAGCTCTGCTACAACCTCACCTCATGTGACCTTCCTCCCACAGGTGCCCTACTTCCATGCGTGTGCTCTGCACGCACACACACGCACATGCGTGCCTCTTCAGAAGCCATGTAGTGTGAGCTATATACTCCCCTTCCGCTACATGAGAGGCAGGGAGAGAGCCGGCAGGAAGGGGAAAGTCACCCCCTTTCACACCTCAACTCTTTCACTCCACTGGGTGCAGGTGCAGCTCTAGGACCCGGGAAATGGCAGGAAGGCAGGGACATGACGAGGAGACCCATCCATCGCCTCAGGAAGGAGGTGGGGTCTCCTGAGTGATGCTGCTGGGATCCACAAGGCGGAGGTCTCTGGGGATGTTGACAAAGGGCTTCATGGGTGTGGCAAGGACCACGGCCTGGCTGGCCCTGCATCAGGGGAGAACAGCAGGAGGGGAGTGGAGACAGCATGAGTGGACGACCCCTTCCCATCGGGGAGGAGGGAAGAAGATGGGGTGAGGTTGAGAGACTGTGCAGAAAGGAAATGACGCCATAGATCCAGGGCTGAGCAAGATGCGGGGGCAGAGAGGATGGAGGGAGTGCATGGCGGGAAGGCCTGGAACCTACACTAGTTCTTGACGGGCTGCAGACTCACCTCGTCAGGGTTCTGAGGGACAAAAGGAAGCAGTGAAGGATGCCTTGGTCCTCGCCACTCCAGGTCCTGCCACAGCTGTTGTTCAGGCCTCACGCCCGAGCCCTGCCCTCACGTTCCCAGCACTGAGCAGGTGTGTCCGTGCAGGGCAGGCAAATCTGGGCTTGTCTGGAGGCCTGCGGGCGCCCGTCTCCTGGGAAAGGGGTCAGCCTGAGGGGACAGGACAGGTGTGAAGGCTGGCTGTGGGCCAGGAGGGAAGGTGACTAAGAGAGTGCACTGCTTGTCACCAGGGCCTCGCTGCCTGCATCTCAGGAGACGGCAAGAAACACGGAGCAGAACAGAGTCGGCATTCACCCGTCCAAGACTGATTACCAGGCAGGCGCGAGGCGGAGCCAGCACGGTGGCCATTGGCACTTTTCCTTCTGACAATTGTCATATTGGCAACTAGCTTCTCCCCAGCTTACAGCCTCGTGCCCACAGGAGCATCTCCCTTAAAAAACCCCAAAGGGGGAGATCTGAGGGTTCACCAGGGTGGCCCAGTGCCAGCTGTCATCCTCAGGAGACTCTGGGCTGCCCTGTCAACGTTTTATCATTTGTTTATAGCTCCTCCTCCGCAGAAGTAATTCTCCGGGTAAGGTCATTTCTGCCATAAGCAGTGTTACCTAGAGAGTCACCAATGTCAGATTCCCATTGAGAAGAGAAAAGAGCCCCACGTCATGTTCTGCATTAGAATGCATCCCAGAGGTCTCTAAGAGTTAAGTGCCAAGAAACCCAACTTTTCAAAGTATTAGAAGAAAACATCAGAGAAGCGTTCACAGTTCAATGGTATGTAAAGTCTTTCTAAGCAAAGCACAAAGCTCAGAAGTGATACAAGAAGGAAGCCTGATGGGTTGAGAAGTGTTTTCTGTAATCTACTCTAATAAAAGAGTAATATGCAAATTGACTATCACTCCGAGATAAGACAAGCCACGCCCACCAGCCAAGCCACGCCCACCAGCCAATCAGAGTGGCTGTATGCAAGTTAACTCAGCCAAGATGGAGGCCAACAGCCACGGAGCTGGAACAAGCAGGAGGCTTCCATTGCACCAGGCGTAAACTGTCTGCCTAGGCTGGCTGGGCCTCTGTTCGAGCAACATAATTTCAATTATAGAAGCCACGGAGCTGAAGCAAATAGGAGGCTTCGTTCCCTGCCTAGGCCTCTGCTCAAAGTAACAAAGTTTCAATTATAGAAGATAAATAAACCCCAGAAACCTGATTCCAGCCAGCCTCGCTGGGACCTTGGGTCAATGGGAGCTGTGGGCAGCCTGTAAACGGCCCTCAGCCCCTCACTCAGGCTGGACAGGCACCCCAGTAGGGACTCAAACACTGAACAGGCTGTGGGCAGCCTGCAAACGGCCCTCAGCCCCTCACCCAGGCTGTACAGGCACCCCAGTAGGGACCCAAACCCTGAACGGGCTGTGGGCAGCCTGAAAATAGCCCTCAGTCCCTCACCCAGGCTGGCCAGGCATGCCAGCAGGTGGACATCCCCCGAGGGGTCCCAGACTGCAAGAGGGCACAGGCCAGGCTGAGGGACCCCCCCCGCCAGTGCACAAATTTTTGTGCACCGGGCCCCTAGTTGTAGTATAACAGATAGAAAGAAATGAGCAAACCCTACGTACACGGCTCCATGAGTTCACAAAATGAGCGCACCCATGGAACCAGTTCAGGGACCGGGGAACAGAGCTGGCGGCCCCCGGACCTGCTCCTCCTTCAGCCTGGGTCCCGGGGAAGCAGGGCCCACCTGCTCCAGTGTGACCTTACCCTAAATTACACCTTGATTAGGTCTGCAAAGACCCCATTTCTAAATCAAGTCACATTCAGCTACCAGGGGTTAGGACTCGAGCATGTCCTGGGGATACATAACGCACAGCAGCTTGCTCCTAGGAGCCTGCATTCTCACAGCCACAGACAGTGCAAGCAAACAAAGAAGGCCATTCCAAGGATGAGTGACCAGGAAACAGGCGCTGGGACAGACAGGGTTGGGGCGTGGAGGCCCTGAGCTGGTCCTGCTGGGTGGCTGGGGAAGTCTCCCCAAAGTTGCTGAGTTAGGCCTGAATGAGGTGGTGGTGGCCAGGCAGGGTCTGGGGGAAGAGCATGGAGTGGAGGACACAGCAAGAGGGGAGGTGCTGAGGCAGGACCCACCCAGTGAAGGGGAGTGAGCCCAGGTAGTGGGAGGCGAGGCTGGAGAAAGAGCAGGCAGCAGATGCTGGCTGTGCAGGCTGATCAGGCCACCGCGTGTGATGAGGCCACTGTGAGTGACGAGGCCACTGTGCGGGCCTCCAGGGGATGCTTCAGGAGTGGCAGTTGGACACCTGCCAGGTGGTGACCAGCAGTCCAAGTGAGAGAGGGTAGTGGTGGGATCAACGTGTGCAGCGCAGGGAAAGTGGCAGATTTGGAGGAGAGCGGTGTGGGCATGCAGGTGGGCTGGATGGGGCTGCAGGAGACAGGGGTTCAGGATGACACACAGGTTCGTGTCCTGAGCACCTGCCCCACCCATCTGGCTGCCATTAACTAAAATGGGGGATTGCGATGAGAATGCATTTCGGGGGGGGGGGGGGGGCGGAGAGTCCCAGACACACATTAAAATGGACCCTCAGTGCTTTAATGGGAATTTCACTGGATTTTACTCAGACACTTGCATTTTCAGATTAATTGGAGAATACGTTTACATTGTTGATGTTCCCATCCTCAAAATGTGGTGCTTCACTGAAGTTTCTATCTTTCTTCTATGAGGCTTTAGGTTTTTAATTATGTTTATTCCCAGAAACTGCTGTCCCTGGGAGTGGAATCTGTTCCCATCACACACTCTAATGGGCTAATGGTGACGTCTGGGAAAGCGAGGGATGGTGCTGGGAGAGCAGCCAGCTTATTGCTTCCCTGAGTCTAATGGACGAGCGCCTATCAGCCCGCTCCCACAGCTGTCACCGTTCCCCAGCCTCCTTCACCTCTTCTCCCTGGCTGCTGTGCGTGTGCGTGTGCACATGCGTGTGTGTGTCTCCTGGAGTACCGACCAACAAATGCCAGGTGTGATGTCACCACGCGCACGGCTACTTCAGGGTGTCTCCTGGATTGTCTATGTCTACACCTTATCATCTGTACCCAAAGACCTGAAGGCATTCAGGAGGGGGAGATTGTGGGGACCCCTGGAGGCCCAGGAGGAAGGGGGTGAGCACACTGAAGGCACACCCTGTCCTCTACAGCCCCCCACCTCACAGGTCGCTCCTCAACTTCTCCTCCTGGGTGTGTTGTCTCCTAAGACAAAGTCCTAATAAGCTCTCAGTAACCTCATTTTCCCAACAGCAAATGGAACCTGGGCTGTGGTGGGAGCCTTGCAGGCGATGGAATTTCCCTATAATTTCTCCCCTCTTGTATGCGGTCCTATATCATTGGCTCCTGTGCTGTAGGGGTACAAGCACAGCTCTGTGGTTGAATCAAACATTTTATTACTTCTATGCAAGTCAGATAAAAGCTGTTACCAGCCCTTCTCTGGGGCAGCCTCCGGCCTACATGGAGAATTAGGAAAAGTGTCTGGGGGGCAGGGGGCTCGAGGCCATGGAAGGGGAGTTCACAAGCACACGCATACCCACACACACACCCCACACCTGGAGGCGCCCCCCCCCCCCCCAGAACTGGCACCGAGCTAGGCCTTCTCCTCTGTCCCCATCACAGTCTCCCTGGGGGTTTTTGGCACTGTCAATATTTTTAATCTAATCTAATAAAAGAGTAATATGCAAATTAACCTTCACTCCGTTACACCCACAAGTGACGTCCACAAGCCACACCCACCTACCAATCAGGAGCAGATATGCAAATTAACTCAACTAAGATGGCAGCAGCCATGGAGCTGGAGTTCCCTGGGCAATGGAGGAAGCCAAGGCCCTGTGGGCCCTGAGCTCTACTCAAAGCTACAAAGTTTCAATTACAGAAGATAAACAATCCCCCAGATACCTGCCGGGCTGGGACCAAGGCAACAAAGTTTCAATTATAGAAGTTAAATAAATCCCAGATACCTGTTTTCAGCTAGGCACCCCAGTAGGGACCCGAACCCTGAAGGGGCATCCAGGCTGGCCATACCCCCATGGGGTGAGGGTCACCACTGGGGGGCTTGGCAAGCCTGCAAACAGTCATCAGCTCATCACCCAGGCTGGCCAGGCACGCCAGCAGGTGGACATCCCTCGAGGGGTCCCAGACTGTGAGAGGGCACAGGCTGGGCTGAGGGACCTCCCTCCCCCCGAGTGCACAAATTTTTGTGCACCGGGCCTCTAGTATCCTAATGAAAATGATACCTCTTCCCCTGTTGATAAACAGCAAATTTTAAACAGACAGATGATAGAGTTCCGATCAAAATCAATTTGTACGACCAGATAAAATCTCTCAGTCCTCACTCCGCAACACTGTTTTGCAGTCTGGCTAGAGAAAGAGGCAAGGAGCCCTTGAAAGAGAGAACTAGAAGATTCTATTTGTCCACATAAGAGACAAAACTTCAACATGGAATTCCATCCTTGCAGCTCCATCGCCGGCCCTGCCATGCTGCCCATGAAGATGTGTCTGACCCCCTCCAGGCCAACCCTGCATCCTGGTCCAGGAGCCACCCCCTCCCTGTGGTCTTGGTGACAAGACAGGCAGACACTACTCACAGGATCTTGCTCTGAGGGCTGGCTCAGGCCTGGGCAGGGGCACGCTATGGCCAGCCGGCTTCCAATATTCCTTCCTCTGTCCACACCATTGAATAACAAGAAACCCAATGTGGGAAAGGCACGTGTGACAGCACTCGGCTCACCCCTTGCTGCCAGGGGCCGGCCGGGCTACGCCTGAGCACAGCTTTACCGAATCGGCACCAGGAGCTGCCGAGAACCGTCTCCTCCATGGAAGGAGTTTTCCAACGTGGAATGTTTATCAGCCACGGGTCAGGTTGACGCTGAAGCTCTGTCCACGCAGCCAGTAAGTCAGAAGAGATGAGAAAAGTCCACACGTGCCTGGACTCGCAAAGCCTCCACTCCACGCCGGATTATTAAACAGAAGCCGCGCGGTGGGATGAAGAGTAGCTGAAGGACAACGGGGCATATTCGTAAGAACCAGCTGAAGCAACTACTGAACTAGCATGGGTTATGCCCTTAGTAAATACGCACTCTGTGTCCCTAACTCACACTGAAATGGTTTTGGCTTTTTAACTTTTTATTGTTGTTGCTGCTGGTTATGGGCAAGGAGCAACACTAAGGACAAATATTCTCATGCATTTTAATTAATCCATAAGTATCCAATTAAAAATGCATAGCATCACTTTCCTAAGGTAAGTTCAGACTTAGATCTGAGCTATTGTGGATTTTATGTTGCCAGATCATTTCTCCTAAGATTCAAACTTCTGGATAGCTGTGTATGTGTGTGTATGTATGTGTGTGTCTGTGAGACTTTTTATTTAATTTTTTTTATTTTTCTCTTACAGTTGATGTAAATTATATCAGTTTCAGGTGTACAACATAGTGATTGGATGTTTATGTAGCTTACGAAGTGATCACCTGATAAATCTAGTACCTGTCTGACACAGTTATTACAATTTCACTCAATGCGTTCCCTAAGCTGTACTTTACACCTCTTTACGATTTTGTAACTGCCAATTTGTACTACTTAATCCGTGTAATTTTAACTAGGTGTGTGGAATATGGTGTTTCTTATTTGCTTATGCTTAGCGTTTAAGCTTTTTTTTTTAAGACACAAGGAATCTCAAGAATAGAAAGACAATACAGATTTCATTCATTTGTTTTCATGTTGGGATTCTGCGGTCTGGAGGGGTTAAGTCCATTTCCCCAGTACAGAGCCAGGATTCAGGTCCCATCTCCGCTGAGGACGGACGGGTGGGAGACAAACAGGTGAAAAGGCTTGGTGGCGTCACTCCTTCTGGGTCAGGCTTGGGGACAGGGACGTGGTCTGCTTCGTCTTAGTAGAGAGGACCAACACCAATCAGGGATAAGCCAACACAAGTGACAACCGACAGGCAGCTGCTGCCCAGCCCATGTGGCTCAATGGTTGAGTATCGACCTATGAACCAGGAGGTCTCGGTTCTCTTCCCGCTCACGGTGCATGCCTGGGTTGCAGGCTCGACCCCAGTGTGGCAGTGCAGGAGGCAGCCTCCCAGTGATTCTCTCTCATCACTGATGTTTCTGTCTCTCTCTCCTTCTCCCTTCCTCCCTGAAATCAATAAAAATATTTTTTAAAAGAAAGGCAGCGTCGCACAGAGATGCTCACCTTACCTCTGGACCATCAGTCCTGCGCGAACACCCCGCCCTCCTCACCCCACTCCTCAAACCCACATGGAGACCTCACACTGCTTTAAAAGACAGGGAAAGTCCCTTTTCGTTTCTTATCAGCTGGTTTGTGCAGCAGCAGGAGGCCCTCACCCCTGGCAGTGCCGGGCCTCACTGACCATCTGCGGGAGTCGGAGTCGGAGTCAGAGCCGAGCATGGACTCGAGTGGCCCGGGTTCCAGGGGCTCAGGGAGGGCAGCTCGGGCAGGCCGAGCCTTGGGGAAGGGGGCGGCCGGGAGTGGCACAGAAGCCAGAATAGAACCAGGCACCAGCTCCCATGATATCACTGAATCCTCCCTGGGAGAGTCCCACATCCTCAGGAAACAGCCTTAAATTTAAGTCTCAAATTTGTATTTTGGAGCTGCTGCCACGGACTGGGCCACGGCAGGAGCTGCCCCGCTCCCGTTCCCCCACCCCCCACGACTGTGCTCAGAGTGGCTCCTCCTCCCGCCCTGAGTCATGTCTGAACCAGGAAGCTGTCTAAAAGCAAATGGCAACCTGTGAGCTTCCCATGCCAGCAGCACTGCCAGCTGCCCCCACGCCGCCCCACTCCCCAGACCTGGCCAAAGGCACTACCTTCCAGCTGGGGCCCGTTGCTAAGGTGACCAGCTCAGCACCAGGCCCACACCGGGGCCCAGGGGCCACCTCAGATGCAAAGCATGGTAAGTCCACCCACTTGGCAGAGGCCCCCACCCCAGCCCCCCAGGACAAGCAAACAGGACGCGCAGCACACCCACTCAGAACCTCTCCCCCAAGTCGAGGAGGCCTGCAGATGACACCAGTCCAACACTTACCTGCTTGACAGTCTGCACAATGGAGCCTGTGCCCCACAGGTCAAACTATTTTTAAGTTTGAAATCACGCTAACAAACTATTAAACAAAATATGTTCTATCCTCTTAGTTTGAGAAGATACCCTGTGAAGAGCGGGAGGGCTAGTGGGGGAACGTCCGAGCACCTCCACTGACCTCCCCTGTCCGGCTTCATGCCACCCTGCTGGGGGCCTTGTGCACACTCCTGAGGACACCCCAGTTCCACCCAGACCCGGGACCCTCGCCACACCCGACCCCGGGGCCCTGGGAAGAGACCTGAGCAGCTTGAAGCAGGGAGCTTCCTGTGTCAGGAGGCTCCAGGGTCCCTCGAACCTGAAGTGTGGTCCAGATGGGGGCGCACAAACACGGGTAAAACATGGCCCTCAGCCCACGCCTCACGCCTCTGGGCCGTGGTGGTCCTCTCCTAGGACTTGTTTCCTAGGCTGTAGTTTACTCTTCTCACACGACCACTTTGCTTTTAAAAACGTATCTTGGCCAAAATCTCAGGATCAATGCACACCACCATTTGTGCTGTTGGTCAAATGGAAATGTGTCTGGTACATTTGAACTTGCACACACAAATGCAAGTTGGGGGGGGGGGGGAGCCAAGCCAACTCTTCCTTGGTGTTGAACCAACTAAATTTTAGAAGACTCACTGTTCATAAAAAAGACAGGCCTGGGTGACACAGACTCAAAATACATTGATAATTATGAAGGCTGAGTGACAGGCACATACAATCAATTTTTCCTTACCCTTTCGTGAATATTTAAAATTTTTCACAATTAAAGGTGAAAGCATCAAAAAGGAGCTTGGTGAGATTTGAAATCACGTTCCTACCAGTGAGTTACCAAAACCACAGGTAGAAGCCACACTAACCGGGGTTGCGTTTTTGTAAACATTATGTTGAACAAACCTACAACCAGGAAGGACCTGACTGGAGCCAGGCAGGCCACCAGGCGGCTGTGGCTAAGCTGCCGAGCCGGAGCCTGGAGCCGCTGGCCCGCCTGCACTTCTCTTTACCCAGAGCAATGAGGGAATGGCCACTCAGGGGATCCTCTCAGGTGCCTGCAAGCAGTCGAACTGCCAGTCACTGACCAAAAAAATCCTGGCCACAGAGCCCTGGGAAGGGAGCGAGGCAACAGCTCCAGAGGAAGCCCGCCTGGCCCCAGGGCCACCTCCACAGTTCAAACAAAGCGGGACCCTGTGGCCTCTGCAAGCACAGCAGCTGGGAAAACCCGGCTGTGTTTACATAGAAACTTCTGCTGCAGAAGTTCAAGGTAATTTAGGGACAACACTCACTAACTAATGAAGTCTCCCAAGCCCCTTTCCCACCCCCCACTCCCCACCCCTCGGCCTCCCCTGGCCTCCCCTGCGGCAAGCCAGGGGTGGGGCTGGGCTCGCGCAGACGCAGGTGCAGGCGAAGGGGCACTGGGGGACAGTCCTTCGGCGCTGTTTGGAGAACCCTGAACTTTGGAGCATTGGGGCTGGCACTGGCGGTGGACAAAATCCATGCACAGCAGGCACATTTCCTTCGTCTTGTCCACACTGAGTCTAGAGACAGAGACAAGGACAGCAAGTACTTTTTGTCCCGACGGGCAAATAAGAAACCGTCTGTGCCCTAATTCTGTGGGCCACGGAGAACCGCTCCGCGCTCTGCTTCTGCTGTACCTGAGAAGAGCCCTGTTTTCAATCAGGCCACTAAGAAAACTTGACAAACACCTTGGAAATGGGCTCTTCTGCCCCTGGAATTCCTGTTCCCGCTGATCCACACTGAAGACAGAGTCTCCAGGGAATTCCTGTAGTAGCAGGAACTGGGGCGTGTCCCTCGGGCAGCAGAGGGGCCAGAGCCTGGTGTGGAGACCCCTGCAGTCACGATGGAACAGAAGGGCTGGACCCGGCGATCCGCAGTCCAAGGGTCATGATTAGTTTTTCCTAAACTCAGAACCCAATTCCAGCAGCCGGCTGTCACCAAGCACAGCCTGAAAACACGGAGCAGTCATGAGCCCCTTCCACAGAGAGGCCTTTCCAAGTTAGGGTCCTTAGGGGGACGGTGTGCTTAGAAGAGCTGTGCTGACTGGTTGCTGGGTGGCAGGCCCCCCTAGCCTTTCTGCTGCTCCCCATGGAAGCAGCAGCAGTGTGCATCTGCCAGAGCTGAGCTAGGGCTACTCCGTGGCCAGGGAGACATCACTCCCCACATAGGAATAAACCCTCCACTAATGCAGACCCATCACAGGGAACCACAGCTGCAGTGAAAAAGGAAGCTGCCTCCCCCTGAACCTCACGGAAAGGGTGGGTGGTCAGCGTCCTGCCGCCAGCGCTGCCGGCTGCCACAGGTGTGCAGTCCCACACAAAAGCAGACACTGCAACCTTCGAAGGGAAACAGATGAAAGCACTCTTATCTGGTCAGGGAAAGGAAACCAACAAGCTGGACCTCTGGAACACAGGTAGAAGTTTCTAGTTCAGAGCCATTCTGGCAGGTCAGGGCACGTTTAGGAGAGCAATGGAGGCTCTCACAGTCCTCAGGACCAGCAACACCTCCAAATGCCACGCTGCATTTATTTACTTTTTAGAAAAACTTTAAATATGTTTTTATTGACTTTAGAGAGAGGAAGGGAGAGGGAGAGAGAGACAGAAACATCAATGATAAGAGAGAATCACTGATCTGCTGCCTCCTGCACGCTACCCATGGGGGATCGAGCCCGCAGCCCGGGCATGTGACCTGACCAGGAATTGAACCGTGACCTCCTGGTTCATAGGTTGACGCTCAACCACTGAGCCACACCAGCCAGGCACCAAGCTGCTTTTTGAAAAAATAGTCGCACTTATTTTAAGAAAAACAGACTTTAAAAATTAAGTATTCAGCGCAAGGTCTACGGAAGCATGAATGCCAGGTTAAGTGACAAATGTGGGTGGCACTTGAGTAGGGGATGTGCCATTCCCTTCATTACACTCTCGGTTCTGGAACCCACTGTACCGTAATCACCATGTAATGCATAGAGCGCCCCCCCCAAATGTATACACACTCTGGATAGTCATAAAGGCGTGTTTATTAAAATGCATTTCATTTTCAAAATTGAGCTATCGGCTGTTAAAGTGTGTAGTTACATTTTTTGGGGGGACACCCTGTAAATGTATGTGAGCCCCAATTTAATTTCCAAATGGGAAATATGCACACTACTTTCATTAATCATGTTTAAATCTTCACTTTTGAAAAAATAAAGCCTATTTTCCCCTGAGGGGCTCCAATGTGTATGACTCCAGCTGAGTGGTGTAATTCAACCACAGGATTTTAATCTCTCGGATGAAGCGACCGTTTTGTGCCGTGAGATTAATCTCTCAGCTCTGATAACTGCGGCACGAAGTGGACATCTAAAATGGAATGGAAACTTCTGCGGTTTTCTCACAAGACCTTAGCAAATGACCAAACTTGGACTTTTCAGGGCTGAGCACAAATTGGAGTAACCTGGTAACAGTTTCATCCACAACTCGCTGCACATGTGTGGTTCTGACAAAACCGGAGACATTGTTTCAGGAAAGCAAGTGATGGAAAACAAGCCCATAACTATGCTCATCAAATCACTGGGGAAGTGGAACGAGAAGAGACGGGAGCCCACAGACGTGAGGAAAAGGCCAGAGACTTTGTAAAGTGTCACGGAAATGAGTGCACCGGCCACCCGCCACCTGAAGGACAGGTGACCACCCTGCTTAGCTATGGACAAGGGAAGACGGAACAGCTGGACCCCAGCTGGAAGCCTAGCCTCCAGCTTTCAAGTTCAAACTTCTGGTTTCACTCTTTGGTGCTACCCAGGCCTCCCCCATGAATTTAGCCACAAAGCAAAGGACCAGGGGCCCATGGTTCCAGGACAGCCGCGCAGGCGTCGGGTACAGGCATGTCACTCGAGAAGCAAATTTCTTAGCTTCTTCGGGCCTGGTTTACTCATCTGTACCATGGGGATGATGGTAGCTCTTTTGTTGAATTGTAAAATCGAACGAGATTGTCTCTAAAGTCCCTGGTACAACGCCAGCCTAAAGACTTCCTGGAGCCCTCTATAAAACATACCTGAACCATACCTGAAACATACCTAAAACACACCGGCCTGGCCTCTAATTCAAAACACCCAACATCACAGGTGGCATCAGGAAGGACATGCGCCTCCAAGGTCTATGCTCTGCAGCACTGAGGCCGCTCCACCAAGTAGGTGCACGAGGCAAAGGTGCCCTCAGCAGGGCAAGAGGGAGACCAGGTCGGAGGCGCTTGGTCCACCCGAGAAGCCACCAGAACGCGCCTGCAGGAGCTGAGGGCCGTCGAGGAGGGACCAGGTGCCGTGTCACCCACAGGTGCCCGGGGGTGGGGCCTACTCAACGGCCCCTGGAGACGCTCAGGGGCGCAGGGGCTGCTCGGAGTGATGCTGCCCCGTCCCCTCTGCGAGCGAAGCGGGCAGCACCAGCCCAAGGGTTCCGCCGACGAGCGCAGAGGAAGCGCCGGCACTCGGCCCAGCCCAGCACAGCCCACGGGTCCTCGGGGGCCGGTACCGAGTCCCGGGGGCGGCTTTCCGAGACCGAACCGCGCCGGCGCCCCGCGTCCCCGTGTCCACACCTGCCAGCCCCCGGCCCCATGGGGAGGAGGCGCCCGGGGCTCCAGGCTCCGCGGCCAGCGCCCCATCCCGGCCCGCGTCCCGCACTCACCCAGCGTGGCCACCGCGCCCGCTTCGAAGAGCAGGCCGTCCCCGCGGCCGCGCGCCTCCAGCAGGACGCTGCCCCCCGCGTCCAGCCGCCCGAGCAGACGCAGCCCCTTGCTCAGGGCCATGGCGCCCGCCCGCCCGCGCCGGCCGCCACTCGCCGGGGGTTCAGGGCGCGGAGCTCCCGCCGCCGAGGCTCCTCCCGCCGCCCCGCCCCGCCCCGCCGGCGCCCGGGGCAGGTGAGGGGCGCGGCCCGGGCGCAGCGCTCCCCGCGCGGGGCGGCCCGTCCGTGTCCGCGTCCCAGTCCGCGTCCCCGGCTGGAGGGGGCGATGGTGGCCGCGGGAAGGAGGAGATGCCACACATTCCCGGCCGGAGGAGGCCCCGCCCGGGGCCGGAGGAGCCGGACGTTGTTCGCGCCGCCGCCTTTTATGGGCAGCCCGGGCTCGCGGGGCGGCGGGGCCCGGCGCCGGCCTACGCGCCTCCCTCTTCTGTCCACTTGCGCGGCGACCCTGGACGAGTCACTTGCACTCGCTCTGCCTTGGCTGCCCTGCGGGGAAGCGGGTTCATAACGCGTCCCCCTAAGGTGGAGGCCAGGGTGCCCGGTGAGCGCACGCTGCTGGGTGCTGGGTGAGCCTCTTTTACTGGCTGCCGTGGAGGTCAAGGCGCTGTCTTGCAGAGACTGAGGTCCCCCTCTCTAGACCTGCCAGTAGGTGACTCCCCGCCTGCTTTCCTCACCTCCCAGGACCTGCCCACCCACCCCCACGCCCTCACAGGGTGAGTGCCAGGGATTGGAGGTGGGGGTCGGAGGAAGTAAGAAGCAACTGTGAGGTGCAGGAGGAGGGCCCTTCCCCTCCCACTTACCAACCCTGCGCCCACTCTGTTGACTATGCCTCCCTTCCCCCCCATCCCACCCTCGCCCACCTTCAGGTGCTCACCTACACAAACGCCAGCTCCTAGCCGGGCTGGTCCATTGGGTGCTGGCACGTCCCAGCATGACCTAGAAGCTAGGTAAAGCGACTGTGTAAGCCCACACACTGGTGTCATTATTAATTATTTAATAGTATCTAAACAATAATTGTTTAACAGTATCCGATATTCGGTGAGTGTTCACATTTCCAATTGTCTCATAAATGTCCTCAGTTGCTTCCCCCAGTTTGTGATTCACACAAGTAAAACCCTTTTAATAGGCGGTTTCCCTCCATTTCTGTTTTTCCCCTCGCCATCTGCTTGTTGAAAAACTAGGTTGCGTGCCCAGCTCCTCCGCCACTGGATTTGCTGAATGTGCCCCTGAGGTGTCTGTAGCTCTGACATCCCTCCTTGTTGTGTAGCAGCCACTGGTCATCAGTGTTCCCCGTAACCCTCCAAATAGCTCTGTCCTATTCGATCATTCCTCCTTCACTGGGAACTAAAACTCTATTAACAGAAAATCCCCACCTACGAAGAGTAACACAAAGCTTATGGAATAGGGTTCTTTTCCTTTATTTACTCGTGTTCAACTAATGAGCTGTTTCGAACTCAGTGAATTGGCTCACTGCTACCCTCCAATGGTGACAAATTAGCTTAGTTGTTTAGCTCTCACTGTGAGCCGCATCCCCATCCAGGGCGGCTTCAGCCTTGCTGGCGCTCAGTGATCCCTCTCCACACCACCCCATGGTCTTTGACCGGCTCCTTGCCTTCTGGTAGGGCAGTGTCAGGCTCGCCTTGGACATTTGCTGCTCCTCAACCTGAAATGAATCATTTCTCCGAGAAGCCTTGTTTTTTTTAGTGGAAAAAGGACCTTCAGGATCACAGTTGGATGCTAATAAGCCTGTGAATTTGAACCTCGAGCTCACCTGCCCGAGACTCCCGGACAGTAGGGTTTGGTTTGTTTTCTCTAAGACAGTTATTCCAGCTGCCTGCTCCTCCGTCACGCATGCACCCTCGGCTGTTTGCCTGGCCCCATTCTTCCCTGAGGAGGTGGAGCCCTCTTCCCCATCACCAGGTCTTCTTCCCTGCAGGGTTGGGCCAGTGCTTGCTCCCCTCCCCACGTGCTGGGACCCTGTCTATCCTCCCTCCCCAAGGACTTTGTCCCTCTCCTTATCCCCTGTCCCCCATCACCCGTCTCTCCCTTCCTCTCAGGTCGTTCCCAGCCAGGGTACACATGTGCTCCAGTGTCTCCCACCGGCCAGAGGAGACCCTCCCTCCACCCACATCACCTCTCACTGGGCCCTTCTCAGAGATCATGAACTTAAGGGAAGCCCGTCTGCAAGATTGTAGGGCTCCCTGGCACTGTTTAGGGGTGTTAGGAGCAAGCTGGGGTGTCCATCAGTGGAGCTACCAACCTGACACCAAACACAGGTAAACTTCCCAGGCCCATCTCTCCCCTTGACCACCATGACCACCTGTCACTGCTCTGTGGTATCTGCCTCCTGCCTCCTCTCCTTGCCCTGTGGCATGCATGCTGAGTGGTCACCGGTCACCAGCTTCTCAGCTTCAGGTGGCACTTGGGCAACGTACTCCCTCCTGCCCCCCTCTGCCCCTCCCTCCTCCCTGAGTTCCAGGCCTGTTCTCCTCACCACGTCTCCCTGTTCTTTTCCCTCTTCCAGCCCTTGGACATCTGAGCTTCACTCAGTCCCTTCACCCAGACAGAGCCACGCAGGACGGTGATGTGAAACTGGAACCTGGATCCACCCTTTTACCTCGGGCGACCTTGAGCAACTGACTTGACTTTTTGGTGCCTCGATCCTTCATCTCTGCTATGGAGGGGTGGTGAGAATTACGTGCATCGAGGGCATGGACAGCACAGGGCCCAGTGGCAGCACGTGGTGTCAGCCATCACAGCCCCCCTGTCCCACCGGCTCCGGAAGCCGGGCCCGTCTCTGCGGTTACTGTTGGACACCGCGCCTGGCCTTCAGCGAGGACACGTGGACACCTGCTCAGAGCCGCTGAGGTAGACTTGGGGCAAATGC
>PVJC01033095.1:0-19524 GCA_004026665.1 Murina feae | reverse complement strand
GAGAGATGCAAATCAAAACAACAATGCGGTATCATCTCACACCTGCCAGAATGGCTGCCATCAACAAAACAACAAAGGACAAGTGCTGGAGAGGATGTGGAGAAAAAGGAACCCTTCTGCACTGCTGGTGGGAATGCAGACTGGTGCAGCCAGTATGGAAGACAGTTTGGAGTTTTCTCAAAAAATTAAAAATGGAACTCCCATTTGACCCTGTGATCCCACTCCTGGGAATATATCCCAAGAAACCAGAAACACCAATCAGAAAGGATATATGCATCCCTATGTTCATAGCAGCACAATTCACCATAGCTAAGATTTGGAAACAGCCTAAGTATCCATCAGCAGATGAATGGATTAGAAAACTGTGGTACATCTACACAATGGAATACTATGCTGCTGTAAAAAAGAAGGAATTCTTACCATTTGCATCAGCATGGATGGAACTGGAGAGCATTATGCTAAGTGAAATAAGCCAGTCAATAAAAGAAAAATACCACATGACCTCACTTATTTATGGATAATAAAGACCATAATAAAATGATAAACATAAACAAATACAGAGACAGAGCAGCCTTGAACAGACTATCATCCTACAGCTGGAGGGCTGGGGAGGGTCGGGGGGGGGATTAAGAGATCAACTGAAAGACTTGCATGCATGCATAGGAGAATAATCAGTGCACAGGGGAAACTGGGGGTTAGGGAGGAGGGGGGGGAAGGGCAAGGGGAAAAAATGGAGATCTATCTATCATTTGTTGTAATACTTATCTATCATTTATTGTAATACTTTAAGCAATAAAAAAATAATAAAAAAAGAAACAAATAGAGATTTGGTACTTTGGAATGAGGTGCTACTACAACAAAAATCACTTGAGAAAAAGAATGTGTGAGTGGCTTTGAAACTAGGAAGTTGATGGAGAATAAAATAAATGTAAGAAATATGAGAAAGAAAGCCTAAATCCCCATGAACAAACTGTTAGATATCCGGATCTGGAAGATTCCACCAGGAAAGATTCAGAAGAAAGTGAAGAACATATTACCAAAAAGTAGCTAGCAGGAGTTCCCTCTTCCACGGTGACATAACCAGGCTTATTATGGATGTACACATGAGGGTTCTATAAGAATAGGAAACATAGTGCAAATCAGGTAGTTGAGTATGTTATGTATCTTTTTGGACTACGGAGAGAGAGGCAGAAGTACAGGACTTCAAAGAAAAAGTAGAGAATTCAGAGGAGAAAGAGCAAACATGTGGTAAAGAAATTCTCGCAGTGACAGCCAAGACCAGTGGAGAGTCTAACTTCCTTTCTGTCTCCCACTCAGAGTTCTTATTATACTTAGGGCGATAGCTCCCTTTCGCAAGCAGGCTTTTCTCTCCACAGTCCTTCAGGCAGGTGAGGGGAAGGTAAAAGGACCTTCTTTAGTTTTTGCTTCTTAAAAATAGCCAGCTTAAAAGAATGAATGTCCCCAAAAGGCATATTTTGTAGTGTCAAACTGTTCTCCTTACCATGTTTCCTTAGAACATGAGTATCACCTTTAGAAATCGAGGAAGATACATGGCTGACAACCAGCAAGAAGATGGAAATTCCAGTCCTACAATTTCAAGGAACTAAATTCTAAAAAAAAAGCGGGGGTGGGGTGCGGAGGGGGGTGGGGGCACTTAGAAGACGCTGCGCCTCAGATGGGAGGACAGTCCCCACCAACTCACTGTCCAGCTAACCCAGGCCTGAGTCCCTAATACACTGAAACTATGAAATAACAAATAGTTTAATCTACTAATTCTGTGATAATTTGTTACACAGCAACAGAAAACTGATAAACCACCCTCAAAGTGATATTAGGAATCAGTTTTTGATTCAGCTTTTTGATTTATATTAAGGTAACCAGATTTTGACATTGGTAAAGCTGGACACCACTGACCGCTTGGCCGCCAAAAACCGTATATTCCCTTCCCGTTCTTCCGCCGTTTCCTAGCTTGTCATGCATTCTTTCCAAAAATCGGGACATTTTTTAAATGCCGAGGGATGCAGGACAAATTGTTAAAAATCGGGACTGTCCCGCCAAAAGCGGACGTCTGGTCACCTTAATTTATATTGCTAAATGTAAATGTATTTATTTCATCAACCTCAAAATGTCTTTTTTCTTTCTGTACTATCCTTTGTAGAATGTTAATAACTATCAGTGGAACTGTTTTTTGTTTGTTTGTTTTAAGTTCAGGTAGCTTAAATGTTTTATTTAAAAAAAACACAGGAAAATTGAAGGTTTAGAGAAACATAATAAGAAGTTTGAACAAATAAAGCATTTGAATTTAAAAAGAGATCATATTACTTATAGAACACTATTTTCATTGAGAATTAGAATTCATCCTTTAACACTTAGAATTTAGAATTCAACTTTATTTTATGAGTAAAAATTGCTGAGAGAAAATAGCCATATTCTGTGTGGGTTGGCTTTGCACTTGCAACATAATAATGTTTAGAAAGAACATTCCTACTCACATTGGAAAGTCATCAGCAACAGCACCTCCCCACATAATAAACTTACGGGTGAAATGAATAAATAATCCTTTGCTCCTTGACACGAGGTGCCACTTGTTCATTAGCATAAGGGTCATTTGTCAGCCAATTTTGTTATTACCCTGAAAGAACATTGTTGTTAAATTATCATAAAGGGGAAACCATAAACTGGGAATTTTAATGGTCATTATCTTCATTAGCTAATGAGATATGCTAATTATATTCTTAAATGACAATGATTTAGTAGCCTTGGCGTAAGAGCTCACCAAGCAATAACTAGGCTGGTTCCTTTCAATGTTTTTGTTTTTTTTTTGCAATGTTGGAAGAGACATAATTACTGAGAGTAATAATTATTTATAATATTATTCATTAAAATGTCTATCTATGTTATGCCAAATTTATGCTGTTTTTCCATATGATGTATTTGCATAATACTTAGGGTATGGAGAATGTGAAAAGACAATTTCACAAAGACTGTATTTTTTTCTTTTTCTGTTAATCCTCGCCCAAGGGTATTTTTCCATTGATTTTTAGAGAGAGTGGAAGGGAGGGGGAGAGACAGAGAGAAACATCGATGCTAGAGAGCCATCCATTGGTTGCCCCCTGCACAAGCCTGGACTGTCCGGGGATTGACCCTGCTGTGGGGATCGACCCTGCAACTGAGACACATGCCCTTCACTGGAATCAAACCTGGGACCCTTCAGTCCTCAGGCTGAGGCTCTATCCACTGAGCCAAATCATCTAAGGCAAGACATGCTTCTTGAAGTGTGATCACTAGACTCCTGGATCCACTGGGATCCTATCAGTAGGTGTGTGAGGTCAAAACTCTTTTCATATTAATTAAATGTTGCACTTACTGTTTTCAGTGGCACTAATAGTAAAAAAGAAATAATAATAATAATAATAATAATAATAATAGTAGTAGTAGGTAAAAAGACCCCTACAAGTCTACCCATAGAAAAAGAACAGGTTAGAAACCACACATATATTCATACCAAGGAATATAATTTTTAATGTGGCAGAATTACACAATATAATCTATAAAGCAGTGAAAGTGTAAGAAATATTGCTACATATGTTAACTGTAATAATATCAGGATAAGTTCATAAAGAAAATATGTATAAAAGATAAAAATGTGTAAGTTTCATATATAGTTTTGTAAACCTACAGGGAATAGCACATACATTTTAAAAAATACATTTTTATTGATTTCAGAGAAAGGAAGGGAGAGGAAGACAAGGATAAAAACATCACTGCTGAGAGAGAATCATTGATCAGCTATTTCCCGCATGCCCCCTCCTGGGGATCAAACCTTAACCCAGACGTGTGCCCTGACGAGGAATTGAACCATGATCTCCTAGTTCATGGGTTGATGCTCAACCATTGAACAACACTGGCTGGGCTCACAGACATTTTGACACAGAATTCAGCTTACTGATTACTCTGTTGAAGAGAAATAGGAATGAAATTGGAGATTGGCTTACAGAGAGATTCAGCAGCTCAGGGAATGAAGAAATTATAATTTTGCTCTTTATTCATTACAGCTTTCAAAGTATTCATTTTAGGTATTAAATATTTTATTTAAAAGTTAATGAAGGAGTGAATAAATGATGTGGTATAAATGTGGATATGTATGTTCTGCATGAATAATGTCGAATGATGTTACATGTGATTCACTGGCTGCTCTCTTGCTATGGGTAGAAGAGGCCGCAGAAGTGATAACAAGGCATCATAGATTGTAATGGGCCACTGTTCCTCATCTCCAGAATCGCATGTCCTTTCCTTAGCAGGGAACACTGTGTAGATTCTACTTTCTATCTGGAAAAAAAGTACAGCCAATAGTTTTTTCTTTTGCTCTCTTCTTTCTTATTGGGTTTCTATAGCCTATAAAGGTAATATTCTGTCTAAAAGTAAAAATAAAAAACGAAGTAATGTTTCAAAATTACATTGTTCAAAAAGGATGACATAAGTATGTACAGCATCTGTCCACAATGTTCTCCACGTAAATCTCCCCAGATCTTAAAACTTATTTTAATTCCAAAATATTTCAGTCAAACTGAATCTCTTTTTTTGGTGGAGAGATAAGGTAATTTTGATGATGAATTTTAAAGCTGGGAAAATAAGAAAACTTTTATACCATTAGGTAGAAAGTACATTTGTGATATTCACAAAAGTCACTTTTAAATTCATTTTTTAACTTTCTGTGTGAGTCTTAAGTGAAGGACACAGAAGGATGCTAAAAGTATTCTCCATTAAATTTCTCCTATTCTGTCACATTTAAGCATTACTCACATTTTTTTCACTGCCATTCAGACAATAAGACCTTTTGTATGAAAACTATAGTCCCCGAAAAAAAAGACCTCAAAGAAGAAAATTTACGCATTTGTTTTCTTGGTCTTGCTAAAAAATGTTTCCCAAGTTAATTATTTTTTGAAAAAGAAATAAGTACTCCTTATTCCCTTAGTTACTTCCTCTTATTTTCTCAGTTATTTTATAAATATACCAGTTATATTTGAAATTTAATCCCAGTGTTACTACAAATGTTACTCATATCTTTTTTTTTGGATATTTTTCATGTTTCTACTGCATCAAAACCATCCATCTGTTTGTCCATATGCTGAAGAATGGGATTTGCTAATTCTTGTCATATTTGAGTTATTTTACTATTTACTACATGCCCAAGGAAAAGGGCATGATTTGTTTAATTTTCTTTAATTATTTATAAAAATATAAACATATCATATGTAGAATCAGTTGTGTATTAATCCTACTGCTTCAAAAGCAAGTCATTATAACATGCCTTTTTAAATGTAAATATTTTAAAATAATAATAGCAAAGCAAAATGCTCAAAAGGCAACCATTAAACTAATGCTTTATAAAAGACTCATTATTATTTTAATTTAATATATTCGCCTGGGCTATTTAAAAGATTTAATGCTGATCACAGATGTGATAATCCTCAAGATTAAATGCTACAACCAAATCATCAACAAACATTCAGTGAAATAATGAATGTTGCCAATGATGATACTGATTTCCTTTTTTTTTAGTTTACACATTGAGTCCTTAATCAAAAAGTGCTTTAAAATTACCTCAAGGAGTAAAAATTGTAAATATTAACATAATTATGATATACCAGTTCAGTAGATAATTTTTAGTTGTGACTGCTATTCTCTAAAAAGAAATGTAAATATTAATTAACTATGAAAGTATTTAATAGTGTATGTATCAATATAATATCAAAATTATTACCACCTTTTATTATGCTGGTTCTCAAAGAAAGACCTTGATCTCTCTTAAATCACTTAAATTTGGTAATTAATAATATGGCTATTTTTATTGTCTCTGTAATATATTAAAAATTAGACATAAGAACAAGAAATTTGATAAAATAGGGAAATCTTGTTAGCTAGATAATCTTTTCTGAGTGACCAGATTGAGTATTCAACAATGAACTATTCTAAAAAACCCACACATATTTTTAAAATTTTAAATATTTGGCATTAAAAATGTGTGGCTTTACAATGACACATGACAAGTGCATCTTTGACAGGCAGGAGGATATTTCTATGCACAGCCAGAATATGAGTTGAGATATTCATCAGTCAGAGTCTAAATTCTTCATTTTACTGATTGACAAATCCATTGGGATGTCTAGGTCTCCCAAGAATGATTTCCTAGTGATAAGAAGAAAGATATGAAGGAAGGAAGATTCATATCAGGATATATTAAGTCAAGAGAAAAAAGTCCAAGGAAAATAGAAGACATTCCTTCTTTCTTTCCTATTTGAACGGTAATTGTGTTTTGCCTTTTGTGGGAAGAAAAACCAAAAATATGTCTTTAAGAACAGCTGAGCAGTTTTGTAATTAACTGAATATGTCCTATTTCTATTTGACAGAGAAGCATTGAGAATGAAAATACCAGTTGAAAATGGTCAAGGAAAGAAAGTGTTGGAGAGATGCAAGAGATTGTAGAAAAGAAAAGAAAAATATGGACTTAATAAAAAATTGAGTGGGAGAGTGTCAAAACTTTTTTTATAAATTTATAGAAGATTTTTAAAGTTTTTAAGAAAGTTAAGGTCACATTTATATTATATCTATGCATTACAATTAATAAAACTTAAAAGAAGAAAATAAGTATACTGATAGACAATTTGGACAATGGAGGAAAAGGCATTATTGTTACAAAGCAGCAGAGAACTTGATTAAACTGTGTTTACGTCCTAGTGTTTTGTGAGACACACATTTGGTGAGTCATGGATTTGGATATTTGGCTGAGGAAATATCTAAGCCAAGCATTACAAGTGTGGTTGGATTCTCTTGAAAGCTTTTTAAAATGACAGAAGAGATAAAAGTTTTAAAAATGAAATTGCTAATCAAAAGGCAAGCAGAATTTTAAAATTTGGAATATAAGAGGAAGTATAGCAGAAAGAGAATTCTAGGGGTGTGGCCAAGTGGATATTTGATAAGGATATTAATCTGGGTGTGTACATAAAACTTGATCCGACTTTTGGCAGAATAATAACCACTTTGAGTAAAGGGGAAGGAGACAGAAATGCTCCATTTAGATTTTGCAGGAAGGAACCGCAAAGTTTCTTGGCTGCAAATGTGTACTATTTTTCAAGACAAGGTAAGATGGACCCCAAAGATGATTCAGTGATCATCGGGGCTGTCTCCTCAGTTTCAAAAGGTTCTGCAGAGCAAAATAATAAAAAATAAAAAGGCAACCAATGGAATGGGAGAAGATATTTGCATGTCATACATCTGGCAAGGGGTTAATATAAAATATATAAAGAACTGATACAACTCAATAGCATATGCCAAACAATCTGATTTAAAAATGAACAGAGGGATCAAATAGACATTTTTTTCCCAAAGAAAACATACTAATAGCCAATACGTACAGAAAAAAAGGGGCTCAACACCATTAATCATCAGGGAAATGTTAAAAATTACAGTGAAATATCACCCCACACTTGTCAGAATAGCTATTGTCAAAAAGACAAGAGATACGTGTTAGGGAGGATGATGAGAAAAGCGAATTGGGGAATGTAATTTGGTATTGCCACATGGAAAACAATATGGAGGCTCCTCATAAAGTTAAAAATGCAACTACTATGTTGAGGAGACAGAGGAAGCTAGGAAGCAGGGACTGGGACCATGGGGGTGGGGAATAGAACCAGGAACCCAGCTAGGTGGGGGTCCTAAGGTACCCCGACTGGGTAGGGAAAGAAGGGCATGCAGAGAGGCATGAGTGTTAAAATGTATGAATGTTGCCCTAACTGGTTTGGCTCAGTGCATAGAGCGTTGGCCTGTAGACTGAAAGGTCCCAGGTTTGATTCCTGTCAAGGGCATGTATGTACCTTGGTTGTGAGGCAGCTGATCGATGTTTCTTTCTCATTAATGTTTCTAACTCTCTCTCCCTCTCCCTTCATCTCTGTAAAATATCAATAAAATATATGTTAAAAAAATAAAATGCATGAATGTTGCTAAGAGAGGCAGCCTGCAGCTAAACAATCACAAGGCAGTGAAACATATAAACCAATCCTAAGGATGTTGCTAAGACAGGATTCTTTGAAAAGACCAATCAAGAACTAACAAGAATATATCCCCCCCCCAAAAAAAAGTGTGTTTGTCCCCTTCCCCTTCTCTCACCCCAGTATGCTAGATTCTTGGGTTGATGGCAGGAGGTGCACTCCCCACACATGGACTATCAGACTTCAATTCGCTTGGATACTGAACTATTCCCAACTGCAACATGGAAAGGAAACTCTGGATACTGGCCTGCTCCTGCAACCCCAGCTACATATTTTCCAGGGCTGGCTTGTCTCAATCAATTTCACCTCTGTTCACAGTTTTGTTTTGTTTTTAAATATATTTTATTGATTTTTCACAGAGAGGAAGAGAGAGGGATAGAGAGTTAGAAACATCGATCAGCTGCCTCCTACAAACCTCCCACTGGGAATGTGTCCGCAAGCAAGGTACATGCCCTTGACCGGAATCGAACCTAGGACCCTTGAGTCCACAGGCTGACGCTTTATCCACTGAGTCAAACCGGTCAGGGCTATTTACAGTTTTTGTCTGTGACTTCATTCTTCGATTTCTCGAGGCAAAGAAATTTGACTCAAACCCTACAGTTTGGTTTCAATATAACCCATAAACCCCATTGCTGGTTATATGTAGACTCCATGTTCATTGCAGTGTATTATTTGCAATAATTAAGATATGGAAACAACCTAAGTGTCCATCAAGGAATGAATAGATAAAAAATATGTGGTCCATATATAGGTACAAAGGAATATTATTCAGCCATAAAAAGGAAGTCAATCCTGCCATTTGGGGCAGAATGGATGAAACCTGAGGGAAGAAATGTCAGAGAAAAACAAATACTGTGTGACACCATTTATATGTGGAATTTTTAAAAGCTGAACTCCTAGAAATAGAGAATAAGTGGTAGGTATCAGGTCTAGGGGATGGAGGAAATGAGTAAATGTTGGTAAAAGAGTACACACTTCCAGTTACAAGAAGAATAAGTTCTGGGAATCTAATATACAGTATGGTGATTATAGTTTACTAGTGACCCAGTGCACGGATTCGTGCACATTGAAAGGAAATTAATTAGAAGGTGGCCAGAAGCCAACCTCCTGCAGTCCCTCCCCAGCTGGCAGCACCTGGGCAGCACCCTGGCTCAAAGGGCATCTGTGGAGTGAGCAAGGTCCCTCTGGCAGGTGGGGTCCCTCCACCTGGGTGGAAACCAGCTCTCTGACATCCCCTGAGGGGTCACAGATTGCGAGCAGGTGGTTCTCGGTTGACATACCCCAGAATCAGCTCCCTCCTCTCTGCTTCTGGGGTGCATCACCCAAGAAGTGCTGCTGCCAAGTCACCGCAGCTTAGCAGCTCCTGCATTGAGCATCTGCCCCCTGGTGGTGAGTGGGCATCACAGTTATCTGTCAGAAGGTTGGGCGGCTGGATGGTCACTTAGCCTTTTATATATAGAAATAATACTTTATTATAACTTGAAAGTTGCTAGCTAAGAGACTTCACCTTATATGTCCTCAATACAAAAAGGAAATAATTATGAGATGTGATGAAAGCTAATGCTATGGTGGTAATCATTTTGCAATGTATAAATTTATCAAATCAATACCTTATGCCCTAACCAGTTTGGCTCAGTGGATAGAGCATCAGCTTGTGGACTCAAGGGTCCCAGGTTTAATTCCAGTCAAGGGCACGTATCTTGGTTGCGGGCACATCCTCAGTAGGAGGTGTGCAGGAGGCAGCTGATTGATGTTTCTCTCTCATTGATATTTCTAACTATCCTTCTCTCTTGCTCTCTGTGAAAAATCAATAAAATATATTAAAAAAATAAATACCTTATATACACCTTGAAGATAAACAATGCTGTATGTGAATTACATCTAAATAAAACTCTTAAAAAGGGGGTCAGGGCCTTTGCTTGGCTGTGGGAAGGCCAGACAATTTGTATCCAAAACCTTGGGAAACTGACCTCTTCCCAGCTGAGATGCCTGGGGCATGATTACTTCCTCTTTGATTTCTAAGGATGGACCACTGGGAGTTGCAGGCATATGGACCAAGCAAAGGGCTGACTTGAAGGCCAGGCCACTGCAGAGAGCCTTTGCTGGTGGAAGAATGTCTGGTGGAAGAATATCTGGTGGAAGAATGGAGGTGGGGGCGCCCCTTGACCCAGACCAGTAGAAACACCCGTGTGCAATTTCCACCTTGTTTCAGCTGCTTGTATGGGCTGTCCCCACCAGCCATGGGAGTGGTGATTCTCCAATGTGTCCGGAAAGAGGGACCTCTACCCATGGAACTTGAGTTTTTAAACTTTCTCAGAACCTGTTTTTTCTTTCTTCTTTTTTTATTACTTTCTTTTGGAGTAGGAGTTCTTTTCTTTCTTTCTTTCTTTTTTTTAATCTTATGCCTGTCCTAATATCATATATTGGAAGCATGTAATTTAAGTTTACTGTTGGAGAACAATTTGCCTCAGATGAGTCATCTCACCCACATCTGATTTAGATTATGTTAAGGTAAACTTTTTAACTCAAGAGTGAGTTCAGACTTTTGAGACTATTTGGATGGAAGGGATGTATTCTGCATGCAACAGGCAGGTGAATTTGGAGTGTCCAGGGGCAGAATGCTATGATCTGAATGTCTGTGTCTTTCCAAAATGCGTTTGGTTGAAAACCAAATACACAAGGTGATGATATTAATAGGTGGGGTCTTTGAGAAGTTATTAGGTCATGAGGACTGAGATCTCATGAATAGGAATAATGAGTTTACAAAGAAGATCCAGAGACATTCCTTGCCCCTTCTGCCATAGGAGAATGCAGGAGAAGTCTGAAACCTGGATGAGGGCCCTAACCAGACCACATTGGAACCCTGACTTTGGACTCTCAGCCTCCAGAACAGTGATAAATAACATTTCTAATGTTTATAAGCTACCAAGTCTCCTGTACTTTATTATAGCAGCTGGAATGGGATAAGATAATATCTAACAGTTTTGTTTGTTTGCTTTGTATCAAATAGGATGGCTTTGATTTGAAGGGATGGTTTTAACATAATATCTAGATGCAGTGGATATAGTTTTCAAATTTTGGTTTTTTTTTAGATGAAACAGGAAAACATTTGATATACTTCAAGGAAATAGTGTAGAACAATGGGATGAAAGTAGAGAAGAAAGAAAGTAGAGCAGCAAAGTCCTGATGGTTGGAGTAGAATCAAATGGAATACTACAATAATAATAAAAGCCTATAATATTGTTTCCTTTATAGAGAAGATAAAAGAAGCTGAAATGTAAAGTAATGCTATTAAAGCAATATGTTAGAAAATATAACTCAGTCTTATTCCAAAGCTCTTTTCTTTCTTCCACTGCACCATTCTACCTCTGCATATTCTGTACCCTACATAAAACATTAACCAGTTTGTAGGAAGTAAACAACAATTAAAGTAAATATAATAATTTAACTGCAGTAAATATGGCAAGGATTTCCAAGAAATTATGAATGGCCATTATTATGCTTTGTCATAAACATTTTTGTTCATAGTACCTGATGTCAAATTATTTTAATATGATAGTTAAATTCTACTGAAAATGCAATAGAGTGAATATACCTAGCAAATACTAAGAATAAACTAATAGATTCAACCATTTGGATTGAAACAATTTACTATATACAGATAACCATTTAGGATTGTACAAAAGTATAACTGGAAAGCAACTATTAGATTAAAATGAAAATCAGCATCTCTATTATTATATTTCAACTATTCTCTATTAATTAATGTAGGGCTTGTTAATTACAATGTGAGGCAATACAACTTAATTATTTATGAGTAAATAAAGATACTACCAGTCAACAAACAATTTTCAGACTTTATGTAGTCAACATTCAATCTAATAAAAGAGTAATATGCAAATTAACCATCACTCTGAGACAAATATGGCCATACCCATAGCCACAAGATGGCAGCACCCAGTCCCCTCACCCCAGCCGTGTCCACTGCCACCTGGTCATGTGCGTTCATCGGCTGCCTGGCGAGAAGTGTCTGCCCCCGGGGCCGGGGGCACTTCGCGCTGTGTGTGTCCAGTCAGCAGCGGCGGGGCACCTGCTGGGCCGTTTGTGCTCATTAGTCCCCCTCCCCCCACGCACGAATTTTATGCACTGGGCCCCTAGTGTTGTTTATAAAGATTAATATAACATGACTTTTCTGATGGAGAGCCTCTGGCCCTTGTGGGTGTCTGATGTTTAAATAGCTCACAGGCTAATACACTCCAGGGTAAAAAGCACATGTGCCTATGACACTGAGGTAGGTAATATGGGGAAATGAAGTGGATTTGTTTTAAGAAGAATATAAATAAATAGAAAAAATAGTGATTTGGAGACCAAATTACTGACTACATGTATCAGGCACGACTACTTAAAATTAAGGTATATAATGAGGTATAGGTATTCCACGCTTTTCAAAAGTTTGCTTTGCACCATTTCACTTTTACCAAAGACCTACATCAGTTCCTGTTTTTGCTATAACCAAAAGAAATCTGATGATTTGCACTTTTACAAAAATGGCTAAAAGAGAAAATGGAATTCAGTGTTTGTTTTGCAGCAATCCATTTAGAGGCAGCGTGCGCTCTGAGCAGCGGGAGCGGCCTGCCAACCTCCTTCCCCGGAAACTACACTCAGCATCTCAGTATCAATCCACCACAGCTTTGAACTGTGTCTGTGAGCATCTGTGTTTTATCTTGAATTATTTTGTGCATCTGTTAGCAAAATATGTCCTTAGATAATTGCCTTTTTGCTTTACACCATTCCTATGAAAACTGAAATGCTCCACTTTCAGATAGCAGGAGAAACCTGTAATAAAGAACCACTGTTGCCTTACTGGTGTGGTCCAGTGGTTGAGCCTCGATCCATGAAACAGGAGAACATGGCTTGATACCTGCTCAGGGCTCATACCTAGGTTATGGGCTCAAGGGGCAGTACAAGAGGCAGCTGGTTAATGATTCTCATCATTGATGTTTCTATCTCTCTCTCCCTCTCTCTTCCTCTCAGAAATCAACAAAAACATATTTAAAAAATAAAGAACCACTATTGCCCATTCATTGATATTTCAAATTTAATGTGACAACTAGTTTCATATGTAAAGTCTAGAGGCCCAGTACATGAAATCTGTGCACTGGTAGGGTCCCTAGCAGCTGCTGGCTGCTGGCTGCTGGCTAGGTACTCCCTCCCTTCTCCTGGCCAGCCCCGCTCTCTGGTCAAACTCTCAGAGAAACTCCCAGTCCAGGGGACAATTTGCATACTATACTTTTATTATATAGGATTATGAATGATTAAACCTTGACAAAAATTAAAACTTAGAAAAAGTCACCATGTAAGTTCAATAAAATACATATTTTATCTTTATTACAAATAAATTGTTAGTGTTATCTGTTTGTCAGCTTATCTATTTGGGGTGTCAGTTGTCAATCAGTAGCTGTCAGTAAATAAATAGGTCACTGCCATGATGGACTAATAAAAAATAAAAATAGTGCTAACCTCAAAGTTATACCAGGATATTACATATAAAATTAAGCATCTGCAGAAGTAGGTTATTATAACTTGAACTATGTCTTAAAAAAATGTGTTGAAATCCTGACACCAGGTACCTGCAAATGTAACTTTATCTGGAAATAGGATCTTTGAGGATTTAACCAAATTATGATGAATTTGTTAGCTTGGGCTCTAGTCCAATATGACTGATGTCTTTAAAAGAGAGAGAGAGAGAGAGAGAGAGAGAGAGAGAGAGAGAGAGAGAGAGAGAGAGAGAGAGAGAGAGAAACAAAGATGTAGACCTACATCAGTAACACCATGTGACTTGACTAGACTAAGGAGGCAGGCTTTTTAGTGATGTGTCTGTAATACAAGGGACATAAAGCTTTGTAGGCAACCCTGGAAGCTAAGGGAAAAAAAATATGAGGCTGATTCTTCCCTAGAGCCTTCCGAGAGAGAATAGCCCTGCTGCTACCTTGATTTCGAACTTCGAGCTTTCAGAACTGTGTTATTTTTCTAAGCTTCTGAGTTCGCGATACTTTATTATGAAAGAGGTAGGAAATCAGTATGCCTATCTCTAATCCAGAACACTTTATGTGTACATTTGGGATAAGAATAATACAAATGAATATTTATACCCCAACATGGTAAAAGACTGAATGCCTTCCCATTCATTACAATCACATGCAAGAGATGGATGTCTGCACTTACCACTTTTATTCAACATGGCCCATAACAGTTAATAGAATAAGGCAATAACATTTTTAAAAAAATAATACATACAGGAAAGAAAGAAACAGAATTGTTTTTATTTTCAAATGGCATACTTTTCTATGTAGAAAAAAATAACAGAGTTCTATAAAAACTACTAGAGTTCAGCAAGGCTTCACATAAGATCAACACACAAAAATCAATCATCTTGGAATACACTAACTGTGAACAAATGAAAACCAAAATAAAACATCACAGTACCATTAAATATAGCAATGAATGTGAACTACTTAGGGAAAATATGACGAAGATGTGAATGATCTTTATAAGAAAAACTACATTGCTGTGAGAAACTAAAATCCTCAATAAATGGAGATACAATGTTTATGTGGCAGGATATTCAAAATTTGAAAGATATCAACTTTTTAAAATTGATTACAGATTTAACTCCCATAAATATTTTAGTAGGCGTTTTTATTTTTTGGTAGAAATTGACAAAATATTCTAAAATTTGTTGAAAATGCAAAGGACCACAAGTTGCAAACAACTTTGAAAAATAACACATTTGGAACATGAACACTATCTGTTTCAAGTGTTATAAAGCTACAGTAACCAAGACCATATGGTATTTACGTAGGAAAGCCAAGTAGATCTTTATAATGAATGGAGTACAAAAATATGATTTCACTCGTATGTGGAATCTAATGAACAAACCGAAGTAGCAAGCCAAATACAGACAGACTCATAGATAAAGAACAGGCTGGCAGCTCTTGGAGAAGGTGGCTGGGGGGTGAAGGGGTTGAGCAAAAGGAAAAAAAAGAGAAAAAGCTCATGAACATGCACAGCACTGTTGATTGCAGGAAGTAGGGAGGGTGAAGTGGAGGAGGTCATAGGGGATATAAATTGTGATAAAATTTTAAAAATTAAATTAAAAATTTTAAAGTAAAAATTATAATTCAAAATAATAAAAAATAAAATAGTGAAAACATATTCTAAAACATTGTGATAGTTTCTTAGAAAATCCATCATACTTGCATAGTAAAATTCAAAAATTCGACTCGTAGGCATGAATCCAAGAGAACGAAAGCATATGTCTAAACAAAGACATAAACAAACTAGTGGCCCAGTGCACAAAATTTATGCACATTAAAAGGGAATTAATTAGAGGAAATATTTTAATATTGCTATTTGCCCTTTCTCTATAATAGAAGTGTCAGAGATTAAAGAAAATTAATAAAACGTGTATGAAAATCTTCCTCCTGTCAGAGTCTGGGGTGCACCATGGAACCCAGAGTCAAGTCTTCAACAACCCACATGTACCTCAAAATTGCTTGAGACCCAAACCTGGATGGCCCCCCTTCATTGGGCTAGATCCAGACCTGGCCAGTCCCACCCTGTCAAACGCTGCCAGGTGGGAGGTGCAGCCTCAAGTCCCCTTGGTGCCAGAGCAGAGAGGCATGGCCTGAGGTCCCCCATCAAGCCCTGCTGGGCAGAGGGAGTGGCCTGTGATCCCCCAGCCTGGCACCGGGGCAGGGGGCACAGCCTGAGGGCCCTTGGACTGGTTCTGGGGTGGGGGGATGGCCTGAGGTCCTCTGGCCCAGCACCAAGGTAGAGGGCACACCTTGAGGGTCCCCGTCAAGTCCCACTGGGTGGGGGGCACAGCCTCAAGTCCCCTGGCGGGGGCCAGAGAAAGGGGCATGACCTGAGGTACCCTGGCCTGGCACCAGGGAAGAGGGTGCAGCCTGAGTTCCTCTGGCCTGGTGCCAGGGCGGAGGGAGCAGCCTGAGGTCTCCTGTCAAGCCCTGCGGGTGGAAGGCACGACCTGAGGTCCCCTATCCAGCCCCACGCAGGAGGTGGGTGGGCGTGCAGCCTCAGGTCCCTGCTGATTGCTCCTTAAGGCTCCTTATGGGAACTTAGCCTCAGGTGTGGGTGCAAATTGACCAGAGTGACGGTCAATTTGCATATTCACTCTTTATTATATAGGGTGTCCAAGAATTTTATCGGTAATAGCCCAAAACAACCAACCAAACATATGGCCGCACACAAATGAATGCACAATCTATGGTGTATCTATATATCCTGTGGAATACGACATAGCAACGAAAACAAATAAACAGCATGTTCCAATCTCAGAATAATTATAGTGAACGAAACAATCAGAGCCTCTGCTCAGCCAAAACAACAGCAGCAGCAGCTGCAACCGCAACAATAACAAAATCAAGCTACCGCATGATTCGATTCATATGCTTTTTTAGAAGTCCGTCAAATGCATAGCGACAGAAATCTGACCAGTGTTTTCCTAGGTCAGAAGGTACAGATTACAAAGGGCCACATGGACAGCTTTTGGAGGCGATGGATATGTTCATTATCCTGACTGAGATCATGGTTTCTTGGACGTGTACAAATCACAAAAATTTCCAAGTTGAAAAACTTAAATATATGCAGTTGATAGTACATTGCTTACCCTTAGCAAGACTATTAACAAACAAAAACAAATGTGTTTATTTGCTATATCAAAGCTAACTTGATAAGAATATGGATATTTTAATACATGCAAAGGCAAAAGAATAAAATAGCTTCAGTGACTTACATTAACTCTATTCTAAAATCATTGCACTTTAGGATGTTACCATGTGCCCTGGGAACAACTGTTCCACACTTCATAGAAAAATGTTTGGAAACACTTTATCAAGTAACATTAAATGTTATAATTTCTGTTTGTTTTTTAAACGCAAGGCTGAACAGAGCATTGTTATGCTCAAGGGGGACTATACAGATTGCAATAATTTTAATTCAAACCTTTTGAGCATAAAGTATGTTTTCTTGCCATGTTTATTATCATTTTCCCATATAGTGTTCTAAGGAACATAATTTGAAGACACCAATATCTCTTTATTAATGTTAGAATATCTAAAGAAAACTGGGTTTACTAATAGGCAGTAAATTGTATGAAGCCTGAAAAAAAGAAAATTCTGACAATTTTTTTAAGTTAGTTTTTCCTGAGAAGAAATGATGTTCAAATCTCAGAATGTATATCCCACTTTATTGTATCAGAAAAGTACTCCTTTATGGAATTTTCCATTAACATTGTTCAATTACTTTTTTCATTCTCTGTCAATTAAGAATCGTTGAGACTGCGCTGGCCAGGTGACCCATTTGGCTGGAGTGTCATTCCACACCTCAATGTGGGTTTGAGTCCCAGACTAGGCACATACCTAGATTGTGGACTCCATCCAAGTGGGGGGACATATGGGAGGCAACAATCAATGTTCCTCTCATATCCATGTTTTTATCTATCATCTATCTATCTATCTATCTATCTATCATCATCTCTCCCTTCTTCTCTGTCTAAAATCCCATTAAAAAAAGAATCATTAAGACTATAATTTGGATTTATCATAATAGATTTCTCAGAGACAGAAAACATGCTGGTAAATCAACATGCATTGCATCGCCCTGTTGTTAGTTATTTATTCCTCCCACTGAAACCTCAGGAAGGATTGACATTTGTGTTGGGCTTTACTGTTCTTTTGAGTTATGCCAATCACTCCCTTAGGACCCATTAATTTATGTTCGGTGGCAAAAACTAAATTTTGTCCTGCACTTACAACACCTAGTCTCAGTCTACAAACCAACTTGACCCCATTGACTAATGACTTTCTCAGAGACCCTGCTGATCTAACCAGGAAGTTCTCTTTGTTAACTAACTTTTTTAACTAACACCTTTATGACTTCAATTATCAGAGACTAATTATTATAGAATCTCACAGAGCAATGTAAGAATTAGAAGTCAGGTTGCATTTGGGGCCAGTGAACTGCATTCTGTTTCTTAGTCATCGTGTACAAAGTTAATTCTTAAGAATAACACCTGCTTTGTAATGTTGTACTAGAATTAAATTTTATGAATTACTTAAAAATTTATACAAAAAAAGGTATGAATGTTGGTATATTTTATTTTACATTTGAGAGCCACCTCATCATAGAGGCTGTTCTTTTTAGGCAACATGTTTCTGCATTTTGTACAGTTATACTATAGCCAGACAGACCTCATAGAGAAAGAACACTTTGCATACATTTGGATTTCTAGTGGTAGCTACTGCACAAATAAAATATAGTATGGATATTCTGCTATAATTAATGCACACCAATCTCAATGATAACCTAGAACCTTCAATTACACACTTTATCAAGAGAATTGAATTTCCTGAGGACTAAGTTAGGTCATTAAGATAAAGAAAATGTATTTTGTCTTTTAATTCTGCAATTGAGTCAACACACTTAAGGGTATTGCTTTTAATAATATATGAAGTTATATTAATACTAGAGTCTTGGTGCAAGAAATTTATGCGGGGGTGGGGGGGGTCCCTTAGCCAAGCCTATACCCTCTTGCAATCCAGGACCCCTGTGGGATAGGGCCTAAACTGGCAGTCGGACATCCCTCTTGCAATCTGAGACTGCTGGCTCCTAACTCCTTACCTGCCTGCCTGCCCGGTCTTCCCTAACCACTCATCTGCCTACCTGATTGCCCCTTACCACTTACCTGCATGCTTGATCACTCCTAATCACTTGCCTGCCTGCCTGATTGTCCCTAACCACTCTGCCTGCCTGCCTGATTGCCCCTAACTGCTCACCTGCCTGCCTGATTACCCCTAACCATCTCTGTCTTGGGCCCCACCACTGCGGCTTTGTCTGGAAGGACATCCAGAAAGATGTCCAAAAGGCCATTCAGCTGTCTGGTCTAATTAGCATACTATGCTTTTATTATTATAGATATTTATTTCATTTCTCCTTGTACAGAGATTTTTGACATATATATTTACTTTTTATTACCTATTACATACCACATATTGTATGTAATGTTAAAATACAGATATTTCTTAGGTGATGTGGCTCAGTGGTTGAGCACTGAGCCATGAATCTAGAAGTCACTGATTGATTCCTAGTCAAGGCACATGCCTGAGTTGTGGGCTCAGTACCCAATAGGGGGCATGCAGGAAGCAGCAGATTGATGATGCTTCTCAGTTATGTTTTTATCTCTCTATGCTGCTCCCTTCTTCTCTCTCTAAAATCAGTAAAAACTTATTTAAAAAATAAAGATATTAATTGTATGTCATCTTTGTACTAGGGAGCCCAAAGTCTAATGAAAAACAGATAAGTGATCAAATGATTATAAGCAACATATATACTAGTAGATCTGTCATAAAATATAGATATGGTTTTTGGGTGATGTTTTTAAACTGTGTTTATTTCA
>PVJC01033094.1:0-19551 GCA_004026665.1 Murina feae | reverse complement strand
AGTGGCGACACACACACATACACACACACACACACACACAAAAGGCGCCTGGCAGACTGGGGCCATCATAGGACATCCACTGAGGGGTCCCAGACTGTGAGAGGGCACAGGCCGGGCCGAGGGACTCCCTCCACCCCGAGTGCACAAATTTTTGTGCACCGGGCCCCTAGTGTTATATATAATACATATCACATATATGTATATATAATTATCTGTGTATATAATACATATAATTTTTATGCAAGGATTTTGGCTTATCCTTTACTATATTACATCTGTATTTCCTTTTTTCTATATGAAGAAACTTACTTCTCAAAAACATAGTAGGTGATAGAACTTAATTATCACACAATTGCTTATTTGCTTGATTCAATTATGCACAAATTAGTTCTAGAATAACAACACTAAAACTATAAACCTAATTTTGTTACTGAACACAATCATTTTTGTAAATACTTTCTTCTTATTTCCACTTCACCTTTTATAATTGCGTTGTATCTACTTTCATATAAATCAGCCATTTAGATACAAATGTTTTTCTGTTTCAACATTCACTTAGCCTCAGTTCCATATGTTATATATTTAATGGTCACCACCAGTTTTTATGTTGATGTACTTCTAGTCATTTTGGTTGTTGAGGTTTGTTCTCTAGATTTCTCATAAAATAATCTTGGGAAAGGTATTCCTTGAGTTCTTGCATATGAATGACATTTTTTGCCCTTTACATTTTTATTTCAAGCTTTATCAAAAGATAGTTGACATATAACCTTGTGTAAATGTAAGGTTGCACAATGTGGTATTTGATACAAATATAGCCTATATAAGTAAAGGGTAATTGCAAATAGACCGAATGGCAGAACAACCAAACAACCAATCAAAGTGTAGTATGCTAATGATATGTTAAGGCTGCTCAACTGCTCACTATGATGTACACTGACCACCAGAGGGCAGATGCTTCGACTGGTAATTTAATTTGCTGCTGGGGTCTGGCCGGCCAGGACTGACTGAGAGGGGTCAGACACACCCTGGAGCCCTCTAGTGATCCCTCCCCCACCCGATTGTTCATTGGTGGGGTCCCTCAGCCTGGCCTGCACCCTCTCACAATCTGGAACCCCTTGGGGGATGTCAGAGAGCCAGTTTCAGCCTTATCCCATAGGCCACTCCACTTGGGAGGGCACCAGATGCAGGGCTCATGGATGGCCAGTGTTGCTGCAGCAGTGTGAGCCTCTCTAGATCATGACTGATTGGGCTCTAGCCCGTGGTAGGCACAGTGGAACCAGGATGAGCAAGAACATCAGGTAGAAGCTGCAGGCCACGTTGGACTGTGGGTTTTGTCATGATCCTTGCAAGTCACCAGGAAGGACCCAACCTGAGCATGAATTTGTGCACTGGACCTCTAGTATTGCTATAATAAGGTTAGCTAACATATCTTTCATCTCAGATAATTACCATTTTGTTATAATTGTTCTTGTTATGATGAGAACATTAAAGATCTATTCTCATAGTAACTTTCAAATATATAATACAGTATTGTTAACTATAATCATCATGCTGTACATTAGATAACATAGAACTGATTCATCCTATAAGTTAAGGCTTAAACCTTTTGACCATCATGTCCCAGTTTCTCACACCCTTCAGCCCTTGGCAAGAATAATTCTACTCATTGTTTCTATGAGTTCAGCCTTTTTAGATTCCATATATTATTAAAATCATATTTTTGTTTCTCTGTTGACTTATGTCACTTAACATAATGCCCTTAAGGTCCACCTGTGTTATTGCAAATAGCAGTATCTCCTTCTTTTTACAGCTGAATAATATCATGTTGTATATATGTACCACATTTTCTGTGTTCATTTAACCATTAATGGATAGATATGTTGTTTCCATGTCTTGGCTATCTAATCTAATAAAAGTGTAATCTAATTAAAGTGTTGTCACTTTGCTACACCTAAGCCACACCCACCAGCCAATCAGAGAAACTACATGCAAATTATCCCATCCAAGATGGGGGCCAGCAGCCACAGAGCTGGAACAAGCAGGAGGCTTGCCCCGGCGATGGAGGAAGCTAAGGTTCCCACCTGCCTTGGCCAGCTGTGGCCTCCAATCAAGGCAACAAAGTTTCAATTATAGAAGATAAATAAATCTCAGATACCTGCTACCAGCCAGGCTTGCTGGGAGCTTGGGTGGCTGGGGGCCTTGGCCAGACTGCAAACAGCCATCAGCCCCTCACCCAGGCTGGCCAGGAACCCCAGGGAGACACTCACCTTGATCTGGAACACCCTTCAAGGCAAAGCAGCTGGCCATCACCCATGCACCAGCTCTCTATCCTATATAATAAAAGGTTAATATGCAAATTGACCCTTAGAATGACTGGTCACTATGACACACACTGACCACCAGAAATGCTCAATGCAGGAGCTGCCCCTGGTGGTCAGTGCACTCCCACAGGGAGAGCTCTGCTCAGCCACAAGCCAGGATGATGGCTGTCAATACAGCGGTGGTGGTGGGAGCCTCTCCCGCCTACTCAGCAGTGCTAAGGATATCCAACTGCAGCTTAGGCCTGCTCCCCACTGGCAAGTGGACATCCACCTAAGGCTCCAGAGCTGCCAGAAGGATGTCTGAGTGCCAGCTTAGGCCCGATCCCCCAGGGAGTGGGTGTAAGCCAGAAGGTGGACATCTCCCAAGGGGTCCCAGATTGCGAAAGGGCACAGACTGGGCTTAGGGACCCCCCAAGTGCACAAATTTTTGTGCACCAGGCGTCTAGTTATGAATAATGTTGCAATGATGGTGGCAGTACAAATGCCATTCAAAATTATGAATTCAGCTCTTTGAATATATACTAGAAGTGGGATTGCTGAATCTTAAGGTAGTTTTATTTTTTATTTTTTGAAAAACCTACTATTTTCACTATTTCCATAGTGACTGCACAAAATTCCCAGTGACAGTGTATCAGGGTTCCCTTTTCTCCACATCCTTCCAAATTTAATCTTTTTTATAATAGTAATTTTAATAGGTCTGAAGCTATACCTCATTGTGGTTTTTATTTACATTTTCCAGGTGATTGGTGACGTTAAGAACCTTTTCATGTACTTGGACACTTGTATATGTTCTTTGGAAATATATCTGTTCAGGTATTTTACCTATTTTTAATCATTTTCTTTTGCTATTGAATTGTATGAGTTCCTTATGTTTTGGTATATTAACCCCTTGTTCAATAGATGGTTTGAAAATATTTTCTCACATTCTGTAAGTTGTGCAGAGAAGCTTTTCAGTTTGATGTAGTATCTATCATTTGTTGGTTTTGCTTTTATTGCTTTTGTTTTCAGTGTCAAATATATTTTTTTAATCATTGCCAAGACAGATGTCAAGGAGCTTTTTCTATGTTTATTCTATGAGTTTTATGGTTTTGGATCTTATGTTTAAGTCCTTAATTCATTTTGACTTGATGTTTGTGAGTATATATGATAGGTGTCCAATTTCATTCTTTTGCACGTGGTTATACAGTTTTATCAACACCATTTATTGAAGAGCTTATTTGTTCCCATTTAATCTCTTGTCAAATATCAGTTGACAATACATACATGGGTTTAAATAAACCCATGGGCTCCTGATTCTGTTTCAGTGGTTTGTGTGTCTGTTTTTATGTCAGTAGCACACTGTTTTGATTATTATAACTTAGTAATATAGTATGAAATCAGAAAGTATGATTCTTTAGCTTCATTTTTTCTCAAGATCCTTGAGGTTATTTGGGGTCTTTTGAAATTTTATATAAATTTTAGGATTGTTTTTTTTCTAATTCTGTGAACCTTTACTTCTAAAGGTAGTTCTTTCTTTAGTATGCAACACTTGCACTCACATTGTCTTTTCTTAAATACCTTAACTATGTCATTCTATTTACTTGTGGTATAAAGCATTGCAAAAAAAAAAAAATCTGATAATTGAATTTTCATTCCAGTATAAGTTGCATGATGTTTTTAAAATCTATATGTCCAGAGGATTTTTCTTTTGTTTAAAGATTGGTAATTATACTATAACTAGGGGCGTGGTGTACAAAAATTTGTGCGCTCGGGGGGTTCCTCAGCCTGGCCTGTGCCCTTTCACAGTCTTTGGACCCCTTGGGGAATGTCCACCTGCTAGTGTGCCTGGCCAGCCTGGGTGAGGGTCTGTTTTGCAGGCTGTTTTCAGGCTGACCAAGCCCCCCAGTGGGGACCCTCACCTGATGGGGGTGTGGCCAGCCTGGGTGAGGGGTTGAGGACCATTTTCAGGCTGCCCACAGCTTCCATTGACCCAACGTCCCAGCGAGGCTGGCTGGAATTAGGTTCCTGGGGTTTATTTATTTTCTATAATTGAAACATTATTTCCTTGAGCAGAGGCTCGGCCGGCCTAGGCAGGCTGTTTCAACTCCATTGCTGGTACAACAGAAGCCTCCTGTTTGCTCTAGCTCCGTGGCTGCCAGCCGCCATCTTGGCTGGGTTAATTTGCATACAGCTGCTGATTGGTTGGTGGGCATGGCTTGGCTGGTGGACATGGCTTAGGTGTCTCCAAGTGGTGGTTAATTTGCATATTACTCTTTTATTAGATTAGATGTGGTAAAGTTATGTAATGAGCTCTGTTCCCAATACGAAGTGGCAAGTGTAGTTCAAGCCTGAAAGGACACCCTCAATCCTCACGATTTTGAGCAGTTTGCATGAAAGGTTAAAAAAACATATAAGCATTCATTTATGTGTAGAAAGAGTTTATAAACTGACAAAATGCCAATGATTTCTATTCTTTTACCTGCTTACCAGTTTATGGACTTTGATTTCCTTGCCATGGATATTCTAATATTTTCCCCTTTGTGTGGGAATCTTGATAACTAAACACAAGTTGTTGTGTCCTAGGGGACAACCACAAGAGTTAGCATATTCATTAGTTTCATTAGACTTTGTTTTTTGCTGTCAACCACAATCATTTGTTTATTTGAACTATAGTCATTTGACTTCATTAGAAATATTAGCAGCTGTTAATAAATGAAAGTGTGTTTGTCTTTCACAAGTAAGTATGTATATAAGAAGTTTTATTTCTAATAAGACAGTCAATGTTTTCATTAGAATGAAAATCAAGAAAAGGATTCTAGACAAAGTTAACTTTTGTGATAAGGTTAAATATAGGGCACTAATTAATATGAATGCTGTTTTCTGACAATGATCTCCATCTGATGTTTAGTTTCAAAAACCATTGATTAGCCCCACCCCCTTTTTAAAAAACAGAATAGGTTTAAGTGAGCTAATGAAGGCAACAGGTTTTATGGGATACCATTTTACCCTAATAACTACATATTCTCTGATCTAGCCTAGGAGAACTATACTGGTCAAAAAATTAAAATTCCTTCTTTGGATAAGTTCTTGCCATTAACAGAAAAAGTGTGATGAAAAGAGAATGAGTTTGGAGACAGAAGATTTGGTGTTTAATCTCTGCTTCCATTACTTATCAGTTGAGTGAAATTAAATAAGTTATTAAAGCTTTTTTTCAGTACTATCATCTGAAAAGTGGGAAATGATGACATATGTGTTCTTCCTTAGAGGGTGAAAATATAAACTATAGTGTGATAGGTAAGTTGTATTATACATTTTCCTATGACATTTATTATCGAGTCCCAAGGTGAACATGAAACATAGGTATTAAATGTGCTTTATATAGGGTTTGTTAAACTATCTTCTGTGTAAATATATCAGGCAATTAGTATTTGAACACATATTTTATGCATGAAATAGAGATGAGAGAGAAGGGGTGAAACCTTAGAGATTATATACCCATACTCCAATACAATGGCAATATTTATTCATTTTTAATCATATTATCTCTTATAAATTGGCTTGGGAATAACTTTATAAAAGTATCCATTCTTTTATGTTCTAATTACAACCTAGTCAACAGAATTGAATACTTTCATTAGTGGCTTGTGATTGTTTGGATGTCTTAGACTCATCCTTGTTAACACTAACCCTTGTTAATATAAACGGGGCCTGGCTGCCAAAAACACTGTGAAGATAACTAAATTTATACTTGGATATTTGCCTATATCCATGACCCCCATCAGCATATTCTACTCCTTTTTGGCATGCTCTTCTCCTTACCCAATTGCCTATTTCCTAGCCAACTGCTGTTGTCACTTGGATGTCAATTCAGTTGACATCTAATGATTCCAATATTAGAAAATAAACATTTTAAGGCATATCTTCCCTCAGTGTTGTTTGTGTTTTGTGTCTAAAAAAATTTCATGAAAGAGAAGAAAGGGCCTACTTAGATAAAATATAATGGAAAAATGATTGGTAGTGGTTATATTATGTAGGCAATTACACACTCTGCTCATAGGATTTTTATTTTTAGATACAAAATGTATAGAAACTTAAATAGAATTTATCCGTGAAAAGAAGGCAATACATAAAACTTATAAAACCCTGATATTGATTTATTTTCTTCTTTCTCACAAATATAGAACAGGAAAAAATGAGTTAAGTTCTGGCACTAACTCATTAGGTTATTATTAATTCTGGTTTTACCCTAAATAGCAATGCAGAATTCAATAATGATGGTCAAAGACTACTGAAAAAAAAGAAGAATGATCATGTAATGTTATAAAATGAATAACAAGGGAGAGAACTTGTGCATCAGAGAAAAAGACATCCTGTTAGAGGTAAATAGTGAGCCAAATGAATATAATTTAGTACATATTCAGAGTTAATGTCACCACAATCCGTATTTAGTTATTTAAATTCAAAACTAGAAACTCAGAAAAAAATGTAGTCCTGAGCAAAGTAAGCATACTTGGATCCTGACTTACCTGTACAAAGTTCCCACTGCATGGGTCATAGTCCTAAGAATAGTATCAGTGACCTTCACAAGACAGACTATTTCTTTCCTGATTTGGGGAAATTTCAAAGAACAGAAAAGATACTTCTCTATGAAATTCCCCATCTTAATGAAGCTAAGTTTATTAGAAAATGTGTGAATATGAATGAAAACATCCTATATAATAAAAGCTTAAGTGGTGTCATGCCCTTGTGCCATGTCATCACAAGATGGCCACCAGAGATGGATGCCACAATATGGCCACCACAAGATGGCTGCCACAAGATGGCCAGTGGAGGAGGGCAGTTGTGGGCAATCAGGCCAGCAAGGGAGGGAATTTGTGGGCAAACAGGCCAGCAGGGGAGGTAAGTTGGGGGTGATCAGGCCAGCAGGGTAGTAGTTAGGCATCAATCAGGCTGGCAGGGGAGTGGTTAGGGGGCTATCAGCCTGGGAGGCAGGTGAGCAGTTAGCTAGCAGTCCTGGATTGTGAGAGGGATTCAGCCTAAACTGGCAGTTGTACATCCCCCGAAGGTCCCAGATTGGAGAGGGTTCAGGCTGGGCTAAGGAACAACCCTCCAGTGCACAAATTTTGTGCACTGGGCCTCTAGTTTAGTAATATAAAATCAACCTCTTCCCCAGCTTTCATAAAGGATCACTTATCTCTAGCATATTGAGGAGGAAATAGTTTTGTCTGACACTCTTCTAGATTATGAACTTTATAGCTGTTTCTTAATCAGATATACTCTTCCTTGTTGCTCTTACTTTCACTGAGGACCACTGTTTGCTTTGGTGCACATCAGTGCCTGGAGCTCTGGAGCTATTTCTTCCTTGATATGATTCTGCCACCAATACATTTGCCCATATGGTGAGGTGATGTGGAAATAACCACTCATGTCTTTGTTATATCTACATGGTATAATAGTGAAGCCATATATAAACCAGAAATGTATCAATAAGAAATGGACCTCATTACTATGCCCATTACTAATAACAGAACTGTCTACCCCTGTTAACTACTCAACGATCCAGAAAAGTTTTTAAATTATCACTTTTCTTTGCTTTAGTTCAGGTCAAATTCTTAGAGTAGATGTAGATTGGGGGAGCTTAATCTTAATTTTGTTTAGCCCATTTTAAGCAGTGGGACAATTTATTAACTAGTAGCTCATACCATTTCTCTAAGGTCAAAGTTGAAGAGGCATTATTTTCTGAGTTACTCTTACTCTCACCTCTTTATATGAATCAGTGAATGACTGAAGAAATCACTGAGTACACAGGTACATAAGTAATTTTATTAGCCATATTTATTTTGATAGTCCATGGTTTATTCTAACAAGCTAGATGGTTCACTGTGATTGTTTTGTCAGTAAACTAATCTCACTCTTTACATAAGAATAAACTATCATTTTCCTGATAATATTTGGTAACACAAATTATCAGCCAATAATAAATATAATTTAGGTAGGTTGTACCATCTTGGCCTGTTATGTTCTAATTAAATCGATTTTAGCCTGACTGGTATGCCTCAGTGGTTGAGCATTCACCCATGCACCAAGAGTTCACTGGCTGATTCCCAGTCAGGGCACATGCCTGTGTTGTGGGCTCGATACTCAGTAGGGGTCATGCATGAGGCAGCTGATTGATGCTTCTCTCTCATCAAAGTTTCTATCTCTCTCTTTCTCTCTCTAAAAATCAATAAAAATATATTTAAAAAATTATTCTGAAATACTCTACTTTGGGTTTTATAAAATAAATCTAATAGTTATTCTAAAACTGAAGAAAATAAATAAATTTATTTCTAAAATTTACGGAATGCTATGGAAGCTGCTTACTGGTACATATGAACTCTTCCCCTCTCCTCACACACACATGCACAAATGCTAAATGGGAGAGCTACAAGCTAGGTAACTAAGCCATTCTAACTCTTTTCAAAAACTCTTAACCACAAAATATAATATGCAGCTCCTGCATTTTTAACCATAACACTTAAATTGGTCAAATGAGGGTTTATAAAAGAAAAGTAAGATAGCGCAGCTATGGTGTTATGATGTTTAATTCTATGTGTCAACTTGAGTTCACTACAAAATGACTAGATAGCTAGTCATTTTTGGTGTGTCTGTGGTGTCTGTGAGCTAGTCATTCTTGGTGTGTCTGTGAGTGTGTTTCCAGAAGAGATTAGCATTTGACTTAGTAGGTAGTAAAGAGGCTCTCCCCTAACTAATGTGAGCGAGCATAATCCAATCTGTTGAAGACCAGAATAGAACAAAAAGATGGAAGAGTCAATTCTCTCTCTCCTCTTGAGCTGGCTGTTTATTTTCTCTAGCCCTTGAACACTGGAGCTCCTGGATCTTTGACCTTCAGACTCCTGGTCTTACACCAGCAGTCCCCTTGTCTTCAGACCTTTAGACTCAGAATGATTTATATCATCGACTTTCTTGGTTCTCCTGTTTGCGGACATATTGTGTCATATCTCGGCCTCCATTCTTATACATATACTTTTATTATTTTTTACTTATCTAGAGACTGCTTACTGAAACAAGTATACATGTACATATACTTACCCTCAACAAGAAAAATATATATTTTTTTAATTTTCAGGAATTTTAATATGATTATGTAAGTTATTATCATAGGGGAAGCTGAGGGAAGAGTGCTGTACTAGTTTGTAATTTCTTATAACTCAAGCTATTTCAAAATACAAATTTTAAAAAGAGAAAATAATTACTGCTGCAAAATATGTAGAGTGTGTATTTCATCAGATAAATCTACAATTATTTATTACTTGTACAGAAAAAAATAATCATTGAATGGATCAACTAGATTTTCTAGTAAATTTAGAGTGGTTTCCCTCTATAGACTTCACAATACCTGTAAGGTTGGGGTGCTTATTTTGTGTAGGGGTTTGTGCAAGACAAATTTATTTACACTATTTGTTATATAACTTGTAAATGTATTATATTAATTATATTACGTAATATATTATATTATATTATATTATATTATATTATATTATATTATTACTAGAGTCCCAGTGCATGACATTTATGCACAGGGGGTTGGAGGAGGGGGGTTGGCATCTGACCCCTGGTGATCAGTGCATGTCATTCTGCAGTTCAGTCAATTTACATATTAGCCTTTTATTATATAGGATTATATTAATTATACTAGAGGCCTGGTGCATGAATTCATGCACGGATGGGGTCCAGTCAACCCACCCTGATCCAGGCTAATTGGGCCATGCTGACCAGGGGGAGAGGTCACAGGCAGTTGACTGGCCAGCCCTGCCCCCAGTTGGGGTGGGGGAGCTGATTGAGGGTAGGGCCAGATGGGGGAGGGGCCACAGGCAGTTAGCAGGCCGGCCCCATCTGATCAGGGTGGGGGGGGGCTGATCAGGAATGGGGCTGGCCAGGAGGAGGGCCCACAGGCTTTTGGCTGGCTGACTCTCACCCTATTGGGCCAAGAGGAGGGGCCATGAGTGGTTGGCTGGCCTACCCCACCCCCAATCAGAGTGGGGGGGCAATTGAGGGCAGGAGCACATTGACCACCAGGGGGCAGCTCCTGTGTTAAGTGTCTTCCCTCTGGTGGTCAGTGTGCATCATAGCAACCAGTAGTTCTGCTGTTGGGCCAAAACTGGCTCTCCGACATCCCCCGAGGGGTCCCGAATTGTGAGAGGGTGCAATCCAGGTCGAGGGACCCCACCAGTGCATGATAGGCGCTGGGGAGAGATGCGGGTGTTTTGGCCAGCTGGGGAGGGACCATGGGAGGCCTCCAGGGCATGCCCGGCCCATCTCATTCAGTCCCGATCGGCCAGACCCCAGTAGCAAGCTAACCTACCAGTTGGAATGTCTACCCCTGGTGGTCAGTGTATGTCATAGTGATCGGTTGAGTGGTCTTAGCATATCATTAGCATATTACTCTTTGATTGGTTGAATGCCCAACTGGACAACCAGAGACTAGCATATTAGGCTTTAATTATATAGGATTATTTCAATTTTTAATTAAATGAATCTATCTTCATATTTTTGTTTCAAAATATATATGATTGGAGCTTATTCTCATTAAACTCTATATATTTATTTATCATTATTTTATTTTTATTTGTGTAGATAAGTATATTAAACAATGTTCACCAGACATTACATATATATATATATATATATATATATATATAGAGAGAGAGAGAGAGAGAGAGAGAGAGAGAGAGAGAGAGAGAGAGGCCAGGTGCACAAAATTCATGCTTGGCTAGGGTACATAGGCCAGTGATCAGGGCTGATCTGCGGGGTATTTGGTGGAGACATCGGGGGCCCCACTAGCACCCACCTTGGTTGGCCTGGCATATCCCACTCACTGGCCCTGCCTTCCACCTCTGCTGCTGGTCAGGGTCTGTGGGATGGGGACAGCTCCTGCACTGAGCATCTGCCCCCTGGTGATCAATGCATGTCATAGTGACTGGTCATTCTGCTGTTTGGTTGATTTGCACATTAGGCTTTTATTATATAGGATAAGATCTATATTTACTTTGTTTACGTATTTGTTGATTTGAAATTCCTTGATTTTTTATAATGAGTATTGTTTTAATAAAATATATGGCTGATGTGGTACCACTAAAAGTGTAAAAACACAAATAATAAGTTTTATATATTTAAAGAAAAATTTTAGCAATGTATATGACTGAAACAGTGTGATACCCTTAAAGAATTTCTGGGCAGCCCTAGCTGGTTTAACTCAGTTGATAGAGACTCAGCCTGTGGACGGAGGGTTTGTTGCTGTTTTTTGTTTGTTTGTTTATTTGTTTTGTTTTTCCAGTTATGTGAAATTTTATAATAGGGAAAACAAATCCATGGGGGCAAGAAAATTAAAACAGTTATCTCTTGTGAGGTGAGGTGATTAACAAGAAGGAACTTTTAGGATGATGAAAATCCTATATAATAAAAGCCTAATATGCTAAGTGTCCAATCAACCAGTCGGCCATTAAACCAATCCAAGTGCAATATGCTAATGATATGCTAAGGCCGCTCAACCACTTGCTATGACGTGCACTGACCACCAGGGGACAGACAGTCACCTGGTCAACCAGTCGCTATGACATGCACTGACTACCAAGGGCAGACACTCCAACTGGTAGGTGACGTTACTGCTGGGGTCCAGCCAATCAGGACTGAGCATGATAGGCCAGACATGCCCAGGATTCCTCCCCAGCTGGCCAACCTCCCATGTCTCTTTGTCCTCAATCGTGCACCAGTGAGGTACCTAAGGCTCACCTGCACTCTCTCGAAATCTGAGACCCCCTCAAGGGTTGTCAGAGAGCCAGTTTAGGCCCAATTCTGCAGGCCAGCCCGAGGGACTCCACTGGTGCATGAATTCATGCACTGGGCCTCTAGTTATATAATATTGTTGGATTGGATTTTTTCACTCAGAAAGTCCATGGAAATTCATCCAACATGTTGTATGTATGTATCAATAGCTCATTACTTTGTAATGCTGAATAGTACTCCTTGATAGGTATATATACAATATTTGTTTAAAACCTTCACCCATTAAAGGACTTATGCAGTTGTTTCCAGTTTTTTTTTCTTATACGGATGCAGCTGTTCTAACATTTGTGTGCAGATATTGTGTGAACAAAATTTTCATTTATCTGGGATAACTGTTCAGGTTGCAATTTCTGGGTCATAAAGTGATTGATTAGCATTATAGGAAAATGCTGAACTGGATTCTTGGGGGATGTCTATATCATTTTACTTTATTGTCAGCAATATGAATGAATCAGATTATCTCAATCCTGGGCAGCATTTGGTGCTGTCATTATCTTATATTTTACCCATTCTGATAGATATGTATTTGTAGCACATCATGGTATTAATTTTCATTTTCCTAACGGGTAATATGACCATTACTTTTATATGTTGACTTGGCTAGGATATGGTACCTAAAACTTTGGTCAAACATTATTCTTGATATCTCTGTAAAGGTTTATTTATTTATTTTTGTTTTGGGGATTTTTTAAGATTAACATTTAAATAACTGTACTTTGAATAAAGGAGATTTTCCTGAATAAAGTGGCTGAGCTTCATCCAATCAGTTGAAGGGCTTTATAGAAGAAAGACTGAACATCTATAATAATGAAAGCATAATATTCTAATTACACTGGACAGCCAAACAATCTTCCGGACATCATTCTGGACGTCCTTCTGGATGATGTTCTGGATGAAGCTGTGTCAGCGGGAGCCAAGGCAGAGGTGGTTGGGATGATCAGTTAGGCAGTCGAGCATTTAGTTCTGATCAGTCAGGCAGGTGAGTAGTTAGGGGTGATCAGGCAGGCAAGCGATTAAGAGCCAGATGACCCGGATTGTGAGTGGGATGTCTGACTGCTGGTTTAGGCCCAATCCCCTAGAGGGGTCCCAGACTGCGAGAAGGTGCAGGCCAGGTTGAGGGACCCCTGACCCCTGTGCACAAATTTGGGGAACCGGGCTTCTAGTGTAATAATAACCTCACAAAATGAATTAGGAATAGTTTCTTTGTCTTTTATCTTCTGGAATATATTGTATAAAATTAGAGTTAATTTTTCCCAATTTCTTTTGGTAGACTTCTTCAGTGAAACCATCTATTCTCAGGGACTTATTTGGAGACATATTATATTTATGAATTTAATTTATTTAATAGTTATAGGATGATTCATATTTCTCATTTAATTTTCCTTAAGTTTTGGTACTGTGTGGTTTTCCAAAAATTGGCCCATTCCTTCTAAATTGTTGAATTTATGAATGTAGAATTGTTCCTAGTTTTACCATAAATAGGCATAGAGCAGGGGAGCCTCTCCCATTGGCCAAGATCTGGCAGGGGGTGGTTCTTACATTGAGCCCACCAAAAGCTATAAAGATGAGTGGATAGATAAAAAGCCATCCACTTCCTATTGTATAAGAATGACTGGCTTGAGCAGGAAGAAAGAGAGGATCTCTGAGATGGAAGGAGATGAGACTGCTTTTTGAAAGGGGAATTCGCTATTCCCCCAGATCCTGCAGCTCCTGAATAAAACCTCATTCCTTTTTTTTCTTTATTGATTAAGTTATTACATATATGTCCTTATCCCTCCATTGTTCCCCACCCCCCATTCATGCCCTCACCTCCCTGGTGTCTGTGTCCATTGGTTAGGCTTATATGCATGCATACAAATCCTTTAGTTGATCTCTCTCCCTTAACCCCACCCTCCCCTACCTTCCCTCTGAGGTTTGATGGTTTTTTCAATGCTTCTCTGTCTCTGGATCTGTTTTTGTTAATCAGTTTATGTTATTCATTACATTCCACAAATGAGTGAGATCATGTGATATTTATCTTTCTCTGACTGGCTTATTTCACTTAGCGTAATGCTCTCCAGTTCCATCCATGCTGTTGCAAATAGTAAGAATTTATTCTTTTTTACTGCAGCATAGTATTCTATTCCTTTTGCAGTAGCACCTGCCTCATCAGTTTGGCTTTTATTGTGATAGGCAGCTAAAATGTCCTTTGTGGGTTTTGTGTTTGTTTGGTTGGTTACAATAGTATTCCTTGATTATTGTTTTTTTGTTTTTATTTTTTTAATTTTTCATTTATTAAGATATTACAAATCTGTCCTTATCCCCCCAATGTCCCCTCATCCCCCCACTCCTGCCCTCACTCTCACCCCATGTTGTGGGAGAGAGATCAACCAAAGGACTTGATTATTGTTTTAATAGCTGTAGAATGTTTAGTGGTATCCTCTGCCTCATTGTTGATTTTAGTAATTTGGGACTTCTCTCTCTTATTATTGTCTTTGTTAGTCTTAATAGTGTTTCATCAAATTTTTTTTTAGATCCAGTTATTTGTTTCCTTTTATTTTTTCCTGTTATTTTCCTGATTTAATTTTATTGATTTCTGCTTTTAATTATTTTCTTCCTTTTACTTGTTTTGGGTTTATTTTGTTATGTTTTTCCCCCCTCTTTCTTCATATAGGATCTTAGATTATTTATTGGAAACCTTTCCTGTTTAATAATGTAAGCATTTAGTTGTATAAATTTTCCTTTCAGAACTGTTTTAAAGGCATGTCATATATATTGATATATTTTATTGTTATTTAGTTCTATGCATTCTTTTTTTCTTAATTAAAGCTTACTCTTTGACCAACAAAGTAATTAGAAATCCATTTTTTAATATCCAAATGTTCATAGCTTTTCTTGCTATTATTTTAATTTAATGTCATTATGGACACAGAACATACTGTTTGATTTCAATTATTTTAAATTTGTTGGGGGTTTTTATAGTTCATAAAATGGAGTACCTTTGTGAATGTTCTCTGGGCAACTGAAAAATTGTGTATCTGGTGTTGGTCAGTGTAATGTATGACATATATGAAATAGATTCTATAGATTAATTGTACTGTTCAGTTATTTTGAGACTTATTCATGTTCTATCTACTTGTTTTAACAGTTGCAGAGAGTGGGAAGTTGATATACACAATTATAATTCTGGAATTGTCTATTTCTTATTTCAGTTTTATCACATTTTGCTTCATGTATTTTGTGTCATGCATTTATGTTATTTGATGGGCAAAAATTAGAATGATTACATTTTCATGGCAGATTGATCTTTTGTTAGATCATGTTACTCTGTTCATTATTTTTGCTCTAATGTTTAGTTTTTTATATTAATATGTGCATTACTTTTTTCTTAATGTTTGCATCATGGTATCTGTTCTTTCTTTTATTTTAAATCTATTTTATTGTATTTGAGGTAAATTTCTTGTGAAGGATTATATTTTGTTTTGCTTTTGTTCATCCACTCTGCTAATTTCTTTTAACTGTTACATTTAAATCATTTATATGTAATGTGACTATTTATTTATTAGGGCTCAAAGCTGTCAATTTATTGCTTGATTTTTATTTTTCTTATTTGTCTAGTTTTCTTTTCTCGTCTTCCTGTGAGTTGTATGAAAACATTTTAAGATTATATCTTGACTTATTTATAGTGTTTTTAAGTGTATTGTTTTATATGGTTTTCTAAGTGCTTGTTCCAGTTATAATATACATATGTAATTCATCATAATTTACCAAAATTTACATTTTACCACTTTGAGTTAAATGTGAAAATTTTTCTTCTATTTATGTACTTTGACCCTCTTCAATTTTTAAATTAATTTATTTTAAATATTGCCTCCAAATAGACTGGACACCATATCATATGGTGTTATAAGTTGTTTCAATCATTAAATATGATTTAAGAAATCATGAGAAGAATAGTTTATTGTACTTGCCCCTACTTTTATCAAACCCAGTATTGTTTATTCTTTTCTTAAGTTCAAGGTCTTCTTCTGTTATCATGAACTTTCTGTTAAGACTATTTTATTTAGCCATTGTATAAAGATAGGTTTGCTGACAACAAATTATTAGTTTACTTCTTGACAATGTCATTATTTAAAATCCTTATTTCTTAGAGGATAATTTTTGCTGGATATAGATTTGTTTGTTGAAAGAACTTTGCTTCCAGTACTTAAAAAAGTTCTCATAGTTTTCAATGAAAAAATTATTTGAATTATTTTTTCTATATAAGTAATATGTTATTTTTCTATATAAGTAATATGTTAGATACAATAAGGTTTTCTTCTTGGTCTTTAGTTTTTAAAAGTGCATATATGATGTTTGTTGGCATGGATTTCTTTGGTTTTATCTTCGTGAGTTAATTCAGTTTTTTGACTATGTAGCTTTTCATGTTTTGCCGAATTTAATACCTTTTCTAATATTATTCCTGCAAATAATTTTATACGTTTTCTCTATCTACTTCAAGAACTCCAAATGTTATTAATTTTATTTTTGTTGTTGACTCATAGGTCCTTGAGAGTCTATTCATTATTTTAGTCTATATTCTCTCTATTTTTTAGATTGGGGAAATTAAATTGATTTGCCTTTAAAAAATTCTTTATTGTTGAAAGTTTTACATATGTCTCCTTTCCCCCCATGATTTGTCTTTAGTGCACTAATTTTATCTTCTGTCATTTCCAGTCTACTGAGTCAATACTTTGAGTTTATTTTTAAAATTTGATTTATTATTTGATTATTATTGAGTCCTATAATTCTTTTTTGTAAAAACTTGTATTTCCATACAAGACCAGAAAAAGACTCAGAGCAGCTGAAAGGGGTTTGGGTATCCGAATAACAAATGTCATCTAAGAGAGGTTGCAGGAATTTGGTGTGACTCACCCTCCTTGGCTCCACTGGCTTTTTATTCTGGGAGTGGAGTAGCTGAAGGAGTGCTAAAGTAATATCCTTTAAAGCACAGGGCCCTCATCTGGAGCCATTCTTGCCAGCATTTAAGGGCAATACAGCAGCCATGATGAACTATTGAAAATTAAACAATTATTTCATAATCTGACTAGTTATACATTTATCAGCAACTACTAAATCAACCATATTCAAAATTTTGTATTGACCATGATAGTGTAAATATACTATACTATGCATACAGTATAAATCCAAGAACTAACAGATTCTTATCTTTAATTAAACATGTGAGATTGTTAATTCTCTGTTGCTTCCAAAAAACCCACTAAAATGGTAAAAGTAAGACTTTTTAAATGATATATTCACAACTATAAAAGTAATGAGAGCCCTAGCTGGTTTGGATCAGTGGATAGAGTGTCGGCCTGTGGACTGAAGGGTCCCAGTTCGATTCTGGTCAGAAGCACATGCCTGGGTTGCAGGATTGATCCCCAGTAGGAGTCATGCAGGAAGCTGCCGATCCATGATTCTCTCTCAACATGGATGTTTCTATCTCTCTTTCCCTCTCCCTTCCCCTCTGAAATCAATAGACATATTTAAAAATTAAATAAATAAATAAAAGTAATGAGAAAGGAAATGACAGTAGTAAATAAGAGATATTTGCATATTTGAGGAAGATATAAAGTGGACATATGAGTAGTAATGATTTAAGATAGAAGATAAATCTAAGATCTAGGGTTTTCAGAGGGAAATGCTAACTAGAGCTCAATAAAGTTTGGTTTTCACAAATTAGAGCCATCAGTTATTTCAAAAGCTAGGGTGAAACAGAGCATCAAGTAGGAGGAGTACTTGAAAATATGCCTATGAGCCATTAGACTTTCAGGCCTCCTTCCTCATTCTTGCAGCAACAATATCACAGAGGCTCTGAAGTCTGGGACATGAGAACAGATGCAGTGGAAGAGAAGAGAAAGGTGTTATATTGAAACATGCAAATCAATGAAAGCCAACATACTCAATGGTGAAAAGTCAAGTCCCTGTTTGGCTTCCAGAATACTGACAGTCAGGATTACATTTTCAAAGGTAGGAAATTGCATTCCTCTCTGAATAAATTGAACCTTCAAGAGATTGATATTTGTAAGCCCATAGACAAATGACCAGGTTTGTACTAAGTTGCATATCAGTGAGGACTACCAATATACAGATGCTGCTCAAACATACATGATTAAGTTTTTGGTACACCAGTCATAACTATAAATAAACATCCAAGGTTCACAGTACATTTGAAAACAGATTTCATACTGAAAGATCAATTTCACAAAGGAGGAAAGATGAAAATTTGAGGAAATACAGAAAATTTAGGAATCTCATCTTACCAAAAAGCCTCAATGTCTATCATATCTTTAAGGAAGATAAGATTATATAAAAATGATAAAATGAAAATTAAATAGTTTTAAAGACTATCATATATACAAACCACTAAGTGAAGATTTTATTATAATACTCAGTGTTGCAGAAGCTGTAGATCAACAAGTATTTCAAATGCATTGCTGGTAGTATTGTAAAATGGATTGATAACTTTGGGGAAATGTTTACTATTACCTTATAAATTGAATACTTATATGCCAGATGATCCAGGATTTCCACCCCTCTTTGAAGACAGGAGAAACTCATACATATGCTTCACACAGAACATGTACAAGATTTTTCATAGCATATTATTGTTTATAATTCCAAAACTCTGAAAATAATTCAAATAACTGTCAACAGGAGTATGGGTCAATAAATTATGATTTATTTACACAATCTAATATACAGAAGTCAACAGAAAGAAATAGAATAACATGCATCAAAATAACTAAATATTAGCAAAATGATACTAGGAAAAAAGTATACCTAAAGCAAATGCATAATAAAAACATATGAATTTTTAAAGTTAAAAACAATATAAACTAAGCAACAATTATTTCTATATATATATATATATATTGTGTGTGTGTGTGTGTGTGTGTGTGTTCACCCTTCAAGGGTTATGATGAGGATTAAATTAATATAAGTAAAATGTTTAGAATGGAATTTGGTAATATGTAGATATTCTATTTTTAATATTATTTAATAACTAGGGGCCCGGTGCACAAAAATTTGTGCACTCGGGGTGGAGGGAGTCCCTCAGCCCGGCCTGTGCCCTCTCACAGTCTGGGACCCCTCAGTGGATGTCCTATGATGGCCCCAGTCTGCCAGGCGCCTTTTGTGTGTGTGTGTGTGTGTGTGTGTGTGTGTTATCACTGGGGACCTGCCCCCAGCCCCATCTGAGGCTCGGAGCAGTCCTCCTGTGTGTGTCTACCTGCCGGGGGCCTGCCCCCAGGCACACCGTGGAGGCTTGGAGCAGGCACCCCCTCTATGTTGATCTCTCAGACTCTTGCCCTCCCCAGCATGTTGTTCTCTTTTTTGAGCTGTGACCAGGGCTGCGGGCGGCCTGCCTCCCAAGCTTGCCTAC
>PVJC01033093.1:0-19549 GCA_004026665.1 Murina feae | reverse complement strand
TGGGAGAGGGGAAGGAGTAGGTCTCCCTCGAGCGGGGGCTGGGCTCAGGGGTGCTCCAGTCTCCCTCCAGACTTCCAGGAATTGACCTGCAGCCCCTCCCCCCCGCTTTGGGGCCTGGGTGCTGGGTCCCTTGCACCCCTCCAAAGCTGCTCACATCCTACCAAAGTGAAAATCCGGGGTAGGGTGAGGTGGGGGCCCAGGAGGCTGCCCTCCCAGGCCGCTCCACAGCAGGCCCCTGTGCAGACCCTGCCCAGGCGGCCAGTCCTCGTGCTCACAGCTCGGAGCCAGCAGTGGAGTGACAAAAAAGATAAAGTTGGTGAATGATAAAGACCGTATTTTCCACGCTTTGGGTGCGGGGCCAGATGATGTAGAAAATGAGCTGAAATGGATTCAGCCTCTGAGCCTGTTGTGAGAGCAGCTGATTCCCCCATTTCGGGCCAGATGGCTGCTGAACACAGATTTGCATTCATTTTCGCTTAATATCGTCCAAAACAGTGGGGCAGCTGCATTTGTTGTCAAAAAGGTTTAAAACCCCTTTTCTTTCTGGGGCAGGATCGTTACCTTATGCGATGGGCTTATGGAACTTTTTTTTCCCCTCCCTCTTTAGTCAACAGTATCAGATTTAGGAGGATTTGTTTTTAAACCTTCTAATTTGGTAATCAGATTTAAATCGCCTTGGCGCGTGTAATCTGAATTAAAGATACTGTAAATGATTTTAAGCGTGATACTTTTCGTTAGTGCAAGGAAGGGGGCACCTCCAGTCCCGGCTGGGCATTTTAGGAAGTGTGCGACAAAGGAAGTATTGTTTCCTATTTCCAACTTCATCTTTCCCCAAAAAGGCGTTTTGCAGAACCTGACAATAACGCGGGCCTGGCCAGTCAGCCGCCTCACAGGAGCCCCAAGCAGCTCAGCGCGCAGAGACAAAGCCACTTCTCAACCCCACCCTCCCCCGATGGCCAACTTTGCGTCCTGTTGTCTCTCCGGGAAGACAGTGTTGCCTGCTCCAGTAGGGCTGCTGTGGGTGGAAAGCTCCGGGCTGATTAGGAATACAGAAATTTTCTTTTAATTTATCGCGAATAGTTTCCATACACTTTGATTTAAGGTTATTAACATTCTATAGACAGTGGCATCTTTAATATGTGGCGATCGCTTCTAAAGACTAATCTCATTACCCTCAAATAGTCATAAAATATGATTTTATTATACTTACGTATTTAATTAGGCGACCGGCACCGTAATGGATTTTGAGATGGGACCGGCGCAACAGCTTTGATAATTCACTTATCTTTGGCAATAGTCATTAACCCCCAACACCAGCAAAATAGATTGCTTTCCAACACTTCTTTTTTTTTTCCCCTCCCCTCACCCCTTCCAAGCGGCGTGGGGGTCCCCAGACAATGTAAATCGGACTTCGATTTTCCCGATTAATTAAAATATTAATGTACACACGCGGCCAATTCATAAAAAGGGGAGTGTTACTCCAGACCGGGGGGAAGAGGCTGCCCTGCGACACCCTTGCGCCCTGGAACCTGTTTTGGTTTTGTTTGTTTTAATCAAAAGGGGCCTGATTCCTCTTGGCAGGAAAGGGCCAGGGCAGCTCTTGGTGGTCCCCGGGGGTCTCCAGTCGGTGTCCCGCAGACGTCCTTTGGGCGGGCGGGGCGCGTGGGCTCGAGTCCCTGCTGCCAGAGCCTGGCCGCCGGCCCGCGGGCTGCTGGCTCCCCACTCCCCGCTGCCCTCCGATTCCTCGAAACCAGGTCGGGAAGACGCGCGCCGCGCGCTCACCCGGCCGGCGGCACCGGGGACGGGACCCGAGCGCCCGCGGCGTCCGCTGGGCTTGTGGAGAGGCCGGCGCCGGGGGGTCTGGGCACCGCGCGGGGCGATCGCCGCCGGACACCCGGCTCCAGGTCGCCAGAGCGGCCGGGCGCGCTTCCAGGCAGCCCGAGCGCCCGCCGCCTCCTTTGTTACCCGCCGCGGCTCAGGACAGGCCGGGGCCGGGCTCTCCCGTGGCCACCGGGAACGAGAGCATCTGGCAGAGTCCGCCTCCGACGTGGGCCCCAGCCCGGCCTCCGGCGGCCTCCCCGGCAGCACACACCGGCGTCCGGCGGGGCCCAGACGGGGGCGGCCGGCCCCCTCCAGCAGCCCGAGGTCTGCTCGGGAGCCAGGCTGAGCTCGCCCCGCCGAGGCTGGGCGCCCTGCTCCCCTCTGCAGCCCCTGCACCCCCGCCCTGCGGCCCGCCGGCCTCCTCTCACTTTCCCCGTTCCTCTCGGGGCGCCGCGGCCCCTGCATTTAGGGCCTGCATCGGGGCAACTCGGGGTGCTCGGCGTGTGACCCCCTCCTCCCCGCAGTGTTCTGACTGTCTCTCTGAACTGGGGAGCCGGCCTAAGGGGGGCCGAGCTGCCATCGCGCACTGGCGGTTGCATTGCAAGGTTCGTTTGGGCGAGCAGCAGCAACTTCCCGGGCTGCGGGCGGGCGGGCGGGCGCGCGGAGCCCGGGGCGGCCGCGGCGCTGGGTGGCGCTCGGCGGCGCCCGGAGGCGGCGGGGCTCGCAGGGCTCGCTGGGCTCGGGCCGGCTCGCGGCGCCGTCAGGCAGTCAGTCGGCGAGCGCGGCGGCGGCGGCGGCGGCGGCGAGGGGCGCGGCGAGGGGCGGCCGCTCCCATATATGGCGCAGGCGCCGCCCCCCGACGTCACCTTCTGACAGCGCGGCTCCCGGGGGCTTCGAGTTTTGGCTCCCGGGAAAGGGTCCATTCCTCGGGGAGAGAGGGCTGAGTTTTGTGCGCCTCCGTCCGCTGCGCGCGCCGCTCCGGGCCCCGCCGCGCCCCGCCTGCGCCCGGGACTGCGCCGCGGCGCTCACTGCCCCGTTTATTTGTCTTTGGAGCAGGCGGGCCGCGCCAGAAGCGGACGACCCCGCCGCGTCCTGCAGCCGCGGACGCCGCCCGGCTAGGATGACACCACGTTGAGCGCCTGCAAACAACAACAGCAGCAGCGGCAGCAGCAGCGGCAGCAGCCGGCGCCGCGCGTCCTGCCTCTCCCGCTTCTCCGGGGCGCCGCGCCGCCCCCGGTGCAGCCGCCGGTGTCGCCGCCCCCGCGTGCGCGCCCCCCACCCCCACCCCACCCCGGCCGCCCGGAGCGCCCGGCCGCCGGTGTATGTCGCGCCTGCCCGGGACGGGCTGAAGCCGGCGGCGGGCCGGAGCGCAGGCGCCGCCGAGCAGGGCCAGCGCGGCCAGGGCACACGCCTGCCGCCCAGCCCCGGGCGCCGCTGCTCGCGGAAGCGCGTTCGGCCGGGAGCCGCGGCCGCCGCCAGCAGCGTTCATGTTCGGGATCCAGGAGAACATTCCGCGCGGGGGGACGACCATGAAGGAGGAGCCGCTGGGCAGCGGCATGAACCCGGTGCGCTCGTGGATGCACACGGCGGGGGTGGTGGACGCCAACACGGCCGCCCAGAGGTACGTACCGGCCGGCGCCGCGCGCCCCGGCCCCGCCGCCGCGTCCCCCCCGCCGCCGCCGCCGCTCACCGGGCCGCTGTCTCTCTCCTCCCGCAGCGGCGTGGGGCTGGCGCGGGCGCACTTCGAGAAGCAGCCGCCCTCCAACCTGCGCAAATCCAACTTCTTCCACTTCGTGCTGGCGCTCTACGACAGGCAGGGGCAGCCGGTGGAGATCGAGAGGACCGCGTTCGTGGACTTTGTGGAGAAAGAGAAAGTAAGTGCGGGCCCGCGGGCGCACCCTCCGGTCCGGCCCGTGCGCCCCCGGACTCGCGCGGGGCCCGGCGGGCGCGGGGCTGCGGGCGGGACGGGGACATCGCCGGCCGCGCCGCGCTGCTCGGAGCCGGGACCGCTGCGCGGCGGTGAGGCCCCGGGGAGCCTCGGTCGTGCAGGGGAGGACCGAGCGCGCTAAATGCAATTCTGTGTCGTTCCTTTCAGGAACCCAACAACGAGAAAACCAACAACGGCATCCACTACAAACTCCAGCTGCTGTACAGCAACGGTAAGTGGCCGCCGCCGCCGGCTCCCTCGCCCTCGCCCGAGATGCTTAAAGGACATAAAGATTTTGAGATTAAAATGACACGGATGTAAACACGAAATCTTCTCATGGCATAGAAGGAAAACAAAACATAAACGATCGATAAGTCGATGGCACTTCACATGATTAACCGGCAGGGCTGGAAGTAGAAAGTAAAAAAGCGGGTCGATAGGCGCTCCAGCTGAACATTGCCGCTAAGTGACTTTTCTCAATTTTGCAAATTAATGTTAATTATTGAGGTGGGGGTGGCTCCGGTAAACCGGGCGTCACTTGCTGCCTGGGCTCTCCAGATTCTTAAAAACCCTCGAGAGACGTTAGAAAGAGTTCAGACTCTGTTTCCATATCTTGCTTTCTGTTTTCTAAAAATACATGACCGCATGGGGCTGTGGGCATGGCAGCCAGGCCTGCACTCAGCTGGGCACATTTCTTGCACCTCTCAAGGCAAACCCTGAGAGTCCTAAGGTTAATTAGGAAAAGAAGAAGAAAAAAATCGAGGAGTGATTGGGGTTTTCTTTCTGGCCTTTTAAAAGGCCAAGCCTTAAGTTTGCTGCATCTAGGGGCTGCAGTCCCTGAGCCCTGGACTTCCTGTGCCCCGGTGCCCTTGCTAAACTGATGGGTACCTCTCTCTCTCTCTCTCTCTCTTTCTCTCTCTCTCTCTCTCTCTCTCTCTCTCTCTCTCTCTCTCTCTGCAGGAGTGAGAACGGAGCAGGATCTGTATGTTCGCCTCATAGATTCCATGACCAAACAGGTGAGAAAGTTTAAGCATCTGCATGAGTTTTCACTGCTCAGCTGGGTTCATCCTGGGGTTCAGAGCCTAGCAGACTGACAAATGGATCTCTGTGTTTTTGTTTTTCGCTTAGTTTCCTTGACATGCTAATGAGAATTCCATATTTATTGAAATAAATGAAGCCATTGGTGAAATAGTTTAGGTTGTCATTAGAACAGGACAGATATGCTTTATTAAATGGCTTGTGATGGGATTCAAATTCTCTCTTAATTAATTATGGTAATTAATATTTGACAGAAAAATTCCAAGATGCCCCTTTCCATGTATTTTTAAATGTGTGTGTGTGTTTTGTGTGTATGTGTGTGTGTGTGTTTCTCCCTCTCTCTCTCCTTGGAATCATTTCATTGATTTTTTTCCCCCCTGTAACAATGGCAACTAACTCCTTTCCAAAGCCCAGATAGTGGGGCTTGATTAGTTCACTTTTCCTCCTTTCCAGTATGACGGTCTAGTAACAGGAGACGTTTATTTGAATTTAAAAGTTAAATGTGTTGGGGTGAAAAGTCACCTTGTTCTCCTCTAGTCCATCTTCACCTCTCAGCCCCCCATCTCCATAATTCAAACTCCGAGCTCCAGGGGTCACCCGAAGCCGCCCGTTGCTCTGCCAGCCGCTCCTGCTCCTGCTCCCACCCTCTGTCATACCTTGTAAATAACATAATTACAAGCAGGTCCTTATTAAATTATTTAACCTGTCTTGGTCAACTTTTCCGAGGATAACTATTGGCTCTCGGAAATGTCATTAAGTGCCGAAAAGCACCTCCTTGCTTTTTGACATGGTGCAGTTTCTGGCTGGGTTTGTGGGGTTTGTGCCGGGCAGTACGCGGTCGTTCAGTTGTTTCAAAGACCCTCCCCCCTTTTCTTAAAAAATAGAGGTTGGGGGAGGGGCAGGCCCGATGTGTAAATTAAATCCGCTTGGCACAGATTGATTTAAAATACAGTTGCAGGCTGGGCTTCAGGCTTGGAAATGAAAGCGGAGTCTCGGTTTCTGATGCGAACTGGAAGAATGCGAGCCCGTGAAAGCGCCTCGCGGCTTCCGCAGCCAGGCGCGCGTGCCTCCCGCTCCGCTCGACGATTAGTTTTTTTCTGCTTTTACTTCCCCTCTAGAAAGTTTGTCCTTCCCAAGTGCTAGGTTTTCATGTCTGCGGCGCCAAACAGTGTGGTTTTCTCTGAGAGTGAAAACAGAGCTGCGGGTACACTGCGCTCTTTCTGACGAAGGCAGGCGGCGTGCCCTTCGGTCATATTTCCCTCGGAGGCAGGGAGGCCTGTGGAAGTGGGGCTCCTGGGGGACGGGTGCTTTCCTTTCTTCGTACGTAAGGGCTGGTGTGTTCAGAGAGCGCTGCGGTGGGAGGCAGCGGTGGATGTCGGCGTCCCTAAGTTTCCCTGTTGTTGCCGAGAGCAGGAGGGCCGGTTTGAAGTGCACTTTTATTGTTCATTTAGCCACGGACCTTAGCAGTATAAACAGGGCTGGAAATAAAGGCATTTCATCTCCTCTCACTGACCGGGATCGAGGGGGGGGGCGAGGGAAGAAATAGCCCAGTAACTGATCAAAGAGTCAATGGCGCTGAACCGACAGCTTATGGATTTCTGTTTGTGCTACAAAATAAAAAATAAATCAAATACAAATACGGGGCTCCTTCCGGGGACAAGACTCGCTCTCGGAAGAGCTGGTGCCCGCTTCCCCGCGCTGCGGCCCTGGGCGGCCCGTTGGCCTGCGGTGACACCGTGGTTGGGAGCAGCGTCTGGGGAGGCTGGGGGAGAGCAACTCCCAGGGACCTGGCCCTCTTCCCAGAGGGAAGCCGGTTTTCCTCGGGAAAGGGCTTTGTCCGCCTGGAAGTGGAGGAGGGAGTCAGAAGTGCCCGAGGAGGTTGGAAGTAATTTCCAGATAATTGGGGGGTGGGGTGGGGGTGGCAGGAACTGAAGAGGGGACTCCCCTCCCCCTTCCGTGGAATTTTCAGCCGGGAACTTGCGGCTCCTGCCCCCCCCCTGCCCCTCCTCCGGTGGCCTTTCCCCCCTTCTTCTCTTTCCCCTTGCTCCCCCTCCCCGCTGCGGGTGGTGGGCTGGGGCGGCTGGCGAGGCAGCCCGGCTCGGGTTCCCGGCGGGCGGAGCTGGTGAGCGCCATGGCGAGCGCACCTAGGGCTGCGCACCATCTGGCAGAGCCTCTGCTCAAAACCTACCGGAGCGTGTGCGCAGACACTGCCTTCTTCCCGAGAAAAAATCATTGTTAGCAGTTTCAAAATAAACACCAGATTGGCCATTAGCACTTTATTTCCAAATACCATCCCGGGAGGAGCACGTGGCCGCGCAGGGCTGGGCGCCTGGGGCCGGAGGAGCGCTCGTGCCCGGAGCCCCGGAGGCCTGGCCCGGCGCGGCCACGTGAGGCTGCTGCGTCCCCGGCCGCAGGGCCGCCCACGGCAGGCAGAGCCCGGCGGGGGAGCTGGCAGGGCGGCCGGGACGGCTGGAACCTGGGTTTGAACTCGGGCCTCGGCTGGGCGCCCTCCTTGCCCGAGCCCGGGGAGCGCACAGGGCTCCGGGCAAATGCTTTAGATACAGCGTGTTCTCCGCACACGTTGGAACTTGATGTAGACAATGGCCGGAGGACGCGGCCCAGCGGCCGTGTGGGTAGCCGAGGGGCTGGGGGCCCGGTGTGCCTGGACCAATGTGCCCTGGCTCCCTGTACCCCGGCCTGGCCCCCACCCAAGAGACGGAAATCCTCTGGAGTTGAAAGCCCGAGGTGGCCGGGAGGGCGCCCGGGAGAGGAGGCCTCCTTGGCTGAGCCTCACTCGGTTGACCCGCCTGGAGGGTGGTGTGGGTGGGCCGTGCTGCCTCCCGCAGCCCTCTGTGCACCTGCCCGCCAGCCAGCCGGGCCTTGACGCTGGGGCAACTGGACGCCAAAGCCAGGGCACCGTGTAACACCCGCCTCTGCATGTCCCCGGGCAGGCCATCGTCTACGAGGGCCAGGACAAGAACCCGGAGATGTGCCGCGTGCTGCTGACCCACGAGATCATGTGCAGGTGAGTGGCGGACGGGGGAGCGGCGGGTGGGTGGGTGGGTAGCCTGGGCGCCAGCTGCAGCCACAAAGGATGCGCAGTCCTGGCGCCTCCACCGGGCTGGGCTTTGGGATGGGGTTCGATTGAAATGTAATCGGCTGGCCGCAAGCCACAGCCCTGGAGCCGGGCTCATCGCCCCCAGGACAGCGACGACGATGGTCGCTGTGATATCAGAAATGCAAAGGGTCCTGGGTGATGCCTGTGTCCTCCGTGCGGAGGAGTTAGGGGTCCCTCCCAGGCACTTGGCTGCTTCCTCCTGCAGCGTGGGCATCCTGAGCCGTGCAGGCGGCTGGTGTTGATAAAAGGAAACTCTGTGCTTGCGACAGAGCCCAGCATGTGAGGACGGGACTGTGAGTCTGTCCGTTAACCTCTTCCCTGTAGCAGCCAGGTGCCCTTCCTTCCCATGGCTGTTAGGCTGTGCTTCCCTGAGGTCCCTGTTGCAAGAGCCATTCCCCTCCTGCCTTTTTTCTAACGACCACAAGAGTTTCACCCCTTCACGCAAATAAAAATGCATCATTGACTTTGTACGCGCGGCTTGTGAAATATCGCGGCGCGGAGTAACAAGGACCTGCCAGCCTGCGACAGTAGCGGGCCGCTGACTCTGTGGGGCGGGCTCTGCCTGGCTACGGTGCCGGCTGCCTCCATGCCATTTCTGAGCAGACATATTGTTACAGCACTAATATACAAAAGCTGACTTTTTCTCATATCAGGTAATAAATATAAATTACAACCAATAAAGTGGAATTTCTTTATTATCCACTTCTGCATGTACTGCAATTAACATAGAAAGCGCACAGATGTGATTTAAGCTCTAAGTGGAAGACTGTAGACTTTCTTTAATCACTTTAGCTGTCAGCTTTAAAAGGCTTTATATACTTTGCCTACCATATGGTGTTAATTTAGCTAATTTAGACATGTAACCATTATACAAGTATGCTTTTTCAAAATGCAAGAAGCATAACATTTTTGTTTCATTTCTGTTTTAATTAAAGTTTCAATAACAGCGTTAAGGTGGGCTTAAAGAAGGAACAATGGAAGTTTCTGATAGATGGATGCATGCTTTTGTGGTTATAATTAATAAATGCCCCAAAGAAATATTGGTTGAAGGTGGCATCTTGCATCTTTTCCAGAAATAACAGCTTGACAATTAGAGGTAAACAAAAGCTGAAGCTGTGAAAAGTTATTCCCAAGCCTCCTGCCTCTCCTTCTCCTCAGTTCACTGCAAAGACAAACACCGCAACATGTTTTCCATATTTTAGCATCACAATTTCCATGGTAGCTCTGTCACCCTCCTCCTAGGAACAGATACGTTCAACTCCGTTCCTTCCGGTAGAAAGTTACACCCTAAGTTTAGCCACAGAGCACGTGAGCCCACTGGGTTGGAAATTGCCCATCTGCCCGGGGTAGGATAACTTATTTTGCCCGACTCCAGCCGCTGGACTGTCAGACTTAAGAAAAAAAAAAAATTACGAGAGTCGGGCCTAAGAGGATGACATGCACATTAAAACCCCCGTTTATAATTCCTCCACAGCCGGTGCTGTGACAAGAAAAGTTGCGGCAATAGAAACGAGACGCCCTCAGACCCCGTAATCATTGACAGGTAAGGGTGACTTCTTCATTTTTTTCAAAACAAAACCGCAGCCCCCGCCCCGCCCCCGCCTGTGCCTTGCTTGTGCGCCGCGGCTCCCGCCGGTGAGGCTGGGGCTGAGCTCCTCGCGCGTTGCCGCATGTGTTGTCCGCGTGTGTTATCGTGCACAGGTGGGTTGACTTGGAAACCTGGAGGCTGGCTCTGTGGGGATTCGGTAATTGCTTTCGAGTTGTCAAGGGGAAGCAGTTTCATCTGCCACCGCTTTCACTGTGAGGGGCACTTTATGCCTAGAGAGTTTCTGGCTTTCAACCCAGAGATATGTCATAAAATGCTTTTTGCTAATTTGTTAACAAGTATTTCATTTTTTTTGCATTAATTTTTTTTTTTTTTTAAATCTCGGATGATGATAGCCGAAGTGGAGACTTGGGTGGTGTGACGGTTGTAATGGTTGCCCAGTGTTAGAATGAATTTAATCTGCTCTCAATTAGTTGCAAAACGCCTCCTAATTTTTTTCCAATTGTGGCTGTCGTTTTATGTCAAGTAGCAAATATGCAACTAACAAACCAAAGTTGTTGTAATTGAAACTAATTACACATGCTGGTTACATTTTCCAACATTAATATCTGTCCCTAGATGAGCTGTATGCATTCTTTACGTTTGCTGCTCTTCATCTTCCTATTTATCATGTTCCTGGGGCCACGTCGCATCCTTTAAAGCTACTAATCATCAGCCCCAATCGTGTTAATGTGCCTTTGCTGTTGCTTTAGTGGAAACAACAAACACACCACCCGCCTGCCCTCCTCCAGAGCACCCCCCTCCCACCCCCATCGCTGGGTTTTAGGAGGGAAGCTTTCTTTCTCCCAACAATGGGGAACAACAGCCAGAGGCACAGGGTGTGATGGGCTGGGGGGGTGTTTTGGAAACTGGTACCCAAACCGAATAAATGTTCGACGTGTACATATGACTCCAGTTTTGTGAAGCAGAGGTTTAGGCCGTTTTGAAGAGGGGTTGGATTTCAGCAGCTTTCAGGACAAAGTTATCTTTTGATCATGAACTTTGGCTGTCCAGTGTCTGAAAAATTAAACCCGGAAAACTCCACGAGTTAAGCCTGAGGAAATCTGGGCCTCCAGTGGAGAGCAAAGCTAATGTTGAACTAGCTGGGACCGCTGTTTGCTTAGCGGGGAATGCTCGGTATCTGACAGAAGGGACGGCTCTGATTAGTAATCAAATAGGGTGGACCAGTTGTGGCCGTCACTCAGGCCGCGCCAGCAAGTTCCACACTTTGTCCAACTCCAGCCACAGAAATCAATAGCGTTAGATTTGCCTTCGGTGCGGTGGCCGTGGAAGTCTCCCAGCCTCAGGGTTGCTGGGCTCGTACCTGAATTTATTTTGTTTTCCGTGATTGGCTAGAAGTGTTGGAGCGGCTCTTGGCATCTTGTCTGACTGTAGGATGCTCGAGAAGGCAGCGCCTGTCTGCTCCTCACACAGCGTGCAGAGTGCTTCATCTCCTGAGTGCTCTTCCACTTGTGATGTTTGTACATTGGAAAAGCTGGCTGCTTCTCACACCCTGAGGTTTTCCGCTCAGCGCGGTGATCGAGTAGCCGCGTTGATTCAACCGATGTTTCGGGCGCCGCGTGTCCCCTGCAGAATCACGTTGTGGTCTGCGTAATAGCCCGCCACGTATCGACTCTTGAATAACCTTTAATGCTCAGCTTTATCACGGGGTGGGAATATATCTCCTCCTGCATGTGCAGAAATATACTCGTGAGTTCCTGTCTGAGTGAATGCCTCCTTATCTTCGGCTAATTAAAATATGTGCTAAGATGACCGATACCTCTCTGGCCTAGAGAAGTGTGTGATCATTTGATAAGCTGGAAGCAAGGGGAGGAGGGGGAAGTGGAAAAACATTTGGTTAATGGGTTTACCAAGTTTATTTGAATAAGGAGGATTGCAGCTCCATTTGCGCCTGGCATCAATGCTTTGGAGATCTTAATTATTGATGAAAATCTGCTCTGCTTCTAAATTCAAAGATATGACAATTTTATAGGAATTTTAATCACCTTCCATGTGAGGGATGATGTTGAGGTGAGGGTAGTTTTACGGGATGACAAATAGGGTGTGCGTTTTTTTTTTGTTGTTGTTTTTTTTTTTTTTACCATCCTTAAGAGAGCTGTCACTTGTAATGACAAAAGACTGTTCACATTTGGTTGCTTGATGTCAATCCGTGTGTGATGATTGCCGATATTGGCACAACCTTCCGTTTAAGGCAGAGTTCTAGGGGGAAACGGAAGGATTCAGTGTTTACCAAGGCAAGTTGTGTGAATCAGAGGAAGAAAAATGCCTGTGGGAGGGGCCTGTCTTTCGCGCGATGTAGCCTTTTGCAACTGAAACGCGTTTCAGTTTCATAATGATCATCATTTCTGTGGCGTGTGCGCTGCCTCCGAAAACTAGCTGCTCCTGTTGAGCTCCTAGCCCGCGGTTCCCCTGGGGGGGCTGCTGAAGGAAACCCGCACCGGGCTGGGGGGGGGGCGGTCCACAGGTCCCCACCAGCGCTGTCATTACTTGGTTAGTTGGCTTAAGGAAGAATTAGAGACGGCGTGCTTCGCAGGTTCCGTGTGGCCTTTGGACACACTCAGCAGTTCCTGACCAGATAAGGCCTATTTGTCCTGAGGATATAAACCAATAATTCCAACCTGAATTGAGATCAATGGGCCCACGTTTGTTCTCACCCACACGGAGGGGCCTCCCTCCGCAGGCCGCGCGCCTGCGCCTCCGTACGATGAGAACAGAGAAGTCAGCTCCCGGCTCCGGCAGGCAAATCGCATTCTATAGACTCTGACGCCTTAAATCAATTAATTACACAATTTGGCTCAGTTATCTTTCAGAAGCATTACATACTCACCAGCAGCATGGAAGACCCTCGGCGTGAAAAGGGGGAAATGGGAGGGTGTGCTTTGCATTGTGAAACCCTTTTATTGTGAAGGCTTCACTTACCTTAGACGGTTTTCTTCCTCATAAAACAACGCTGGAGAAACCATCGTTTATGGCTCCGCAAATATAATTACACCACAGCGGGTCTAGGAGAGTACAGCAACTCACGGGGTAAAGGAGAAACGGGACGCTGTACAGTAAAAGCGTGGTCAGCGGAGCTGCTGGGGTAGGAAGCTGTATGTGGCTGTGATGACCTGCAGAGCCAGAAGCGGGGGTAGGGGAGCACGTGTGTGTGTGTGTACACCATGTGCGCACCCCACGCACATGCATGTGCGTGTCTATGTGTGTGTACACACACACACACGTTATGTTTCATGGTATTCTGAAAGGGACGGGGTATCGTTTTCCTCGTGGAATAATGTTTTCTGGGAAAACACAAAAGCAGATGGTCTTCATTAGGAACACCCATTGTCCACACAGCCCAGCTATGAACAGATGAATCTCTCCCGTCTCACCCGTGCATTCCAAAGGCTGTGAATGATTACAGAATGTCGGTGTAGCCGCTAAACCAAAACCACACTTTGGCCGTCGCCCTCTCGTGTCTTGCCATCCTGGGGTGTCGCCCGAGGCCCCGTGGACATGCCCGGGGAGGTGCGTGCTCTTACCTCCGTCCCTTCCCCGGCCGAGAGGATTGGAGCTGTGGGTCCAACTGTTGCAACTGGGCAGGCAGGCTCCGGGGCGGCAGGAGCTGGGTGCTGGGACATCGGGCGGCCGGGTGGGTCGCACACGGGGCCCCGCGCAGGGTCCGGAGGGAGCATGCTCGGCGGGGCAGCTCCAGATGGCACGGTCTCAGGCGTCTCACGCGCTGGCATCTCTGTGGCAGCGGGGCCCCCTCCCCAGCAAACCTGGCATGGACCTATGGAGTTCGGCAGACTTATCATTCCAAGTCTGTCCTACTTTGCTGTCTGGAAGCCAGACATCTGTTTATTCCATTTTCTTTCATACAGAGTTTGGAATAGCTCTAGTTGAGGGGGGGTGGTGGTGGTGGGGGGAGGTGGGAGAGAAGCAAAGTTTTGTCATATTTAACAGCTGTTACAAAATTTCAACCCTGTGGGCTCTGAAAATACTTTTCAGCTGACCTCAGATTTTTATACATAACTGACATAGGGCTGCAGAAAAATATTATTGACTTAACCTTTCATTGTCTGCGATTTCACAGCGTCCTCCGTCACATACCCAAACCCCGACCCTTTTAACTCCGCACCCCCGCACCCCCCCCGCACCCCCCAACGCTGCTCTGATTCATTTACGAGTTTGAAGTTTACACCTTTAAAACGATTGCAGAACGGTAGCTGAGGACCCATTGGAGATTTTCTTTCTTTCTTTCCTTTCCTTTTTTTTTTTTTTTTTTAAGTCAACAGTGTTTCCTTTCACTTCCTGTCACAAAGGTCAAAGAGAGCGACCTTTGCTGGCAGTCCTCCCGCTGAATTATTCATGGCATTGACTTTTGTCAGCACACACAGTTGTGCTCTGGGACGCTTTATTCATTTACCTCATTTAAAGCGCCTTTCTGCACCTGTTCAAGTATTAATATCATGTAATTTGGGCCTAATGCCGATTTTGCTGAACACTCATTATATTTTTTATTAGCTATATTTCCAAACGATTATGTATGATTATTACCAAGCCTTACAAACAGCACCGGGCTATTCCCCAGCCCCTTCCATCTTCTTGTCAGGTTGTTTTCGGAAGCGGGGAGGATAAACATTTGACCAGTCCCAATGTTTTCATTCCACTCCATCTCTGAGCACAGAACTTAAAGCTCCCTCCCTCAGAGCTTTGCACGAGCGTGATTAAATCCAACTGCGAGGGAGCTGTACAAATGCCAGCATTTATAAGGTCAACGCTTTTGTTAAAAACGCTATGTAAATGAGGATCTGCAAAAAGGGACATTAAATAAAATTAAATTCATTGTCTTCCTTAATGTCATTTACATTTTGGCTAAGCCCCGGCCTGTCAAGGAGGATTTTAAAAATAATTTTAATTACACACCATTTAGCGATCCAAGGTTTTTCTATTCAGCAGCGTTTGGATAACCTGCAAAACGGAGACTGTTTATTAACTTCTTAAGCGACAGCTTGTCACTTCACCCGCACAGCGCAATGAAAACAGTATAGTTTGGTGTTAATTTCTCCTTCTCGGTTTCCTTGAAGATGTGAATGTAATTACCAGGCGCGAGGCCTCGGCATCCCGGAGCCCCCCTCGCGGCGCTGGCCCTGTGTCTGAGACGCTGTTCGGTTCAGAGTCTGTTTTAATACATCGGGACTTCAGCGAAGGGGAAATATTGGCTAGAGATTTGGCAATCTGAAAGCGCACTGTGGATGAATGGACGTGGCTACAAAGAATCTGATTTTGCCTGGCACGGTCCCCGCTGGCGCCGCGCTCAGGTGTGAATGGCTGTTTGATTCCCTGGCACGCCGGCGGGGAGAGGCGAAAAGTTCACCGCGCTCATTCATCCTCTCGCCGTTTTCATTTCTTTTCATAAACTTCGGAAAATAAAGAGAAAAGGAAGCGCTGCATTATCGAGTCACAATGGCAGGCTTTCATTGAAACAGGGAGACCCCAGAAGCAGTGCCCACCTGGTAGGTTTCCCTCTCCTGGCAGCCCCATCGCCCAGGCTACGTCCCTGTGCCACTGCGAGTGTGGCCACGGCCACGGCGGTTTGGGGCCAGGAGTAGGGTGGCTGCCACGGCCACCAGCAGGCCTGGAGCCCGCACCTCTGCCCCAGGCCCTGGAGGCCTGCAGAGATTTATGGTTGCCAGCCCCGGGGAAGGACTCCAGGGCCAGGCCAGGGCAAGGCTGGGTTTTAGAACAAGCCGCACACCCCTAATGACTTCCACCACCCCGGGCAGCTCTCCGACGGCTGTGCGAGGGGGGCCGCCTCCCCCGAGCCGCTGTGCACGGAGCCCTGGGATCAGCTGCGGCTGCCTGTGGACGCGCAGGGGCGGGGGGAGGGCCGGGAGCGGGGCTGTCAGAAGCTATAGTCCAGGAGGGATGTTGACGCAAGCCATCCCGCGCCTCTGCGGCGGCCTTATCAGGTGAAAAGCAAAGATATTGCCAGTGCCTGTAATTGTGTTAGGATGGCTGGGATGAATTGGATTACCTTATGGAAAGCCGTCCAAACGCGGGCTCTGGTACGCATGCTTACAGGAAGCGAATAATTACTCTCCGTGCACCCGGAGATAATTGGGGCTGGCCGGGCCTCCCCCGCCGCCCAGGAAGGGGGAGAAGCTGGCCGGGCAGGGCAGAGCCTCAGGACACCCCCCGCCCCCCGCCCCAGCACAGAGGTCCTTGCTAGTGGCCCCCCCCCCATGCTGTAATTTTTTGGTTACTTTTCAAAGATGGTGAATAATTGATCAGAATTCAAACTACCAGTGGCAACAGGAGGCACATTGGAGGAGATAAAAAAAATAAATAAATAAATTCCAGGCTCTAATGATGGAGACTGTCGCGGCAGACAGGAAGTGATTGACAAGTAGGGGCACAGGAAGTGAAACCTCGCGGAGCTTAACCTGTCCTGGGCAGAGCCTGCAGAGCTCACACTCGGAGAAAATGAAAACCATTCCCGCCGCCCCGCTCCCCAGAACACGAGCAGCTCTGTTTGTTTATCTTCAGAGCAAGTCTCCCCAAAATGTTTGTGGTCAAAACTGTCTATAATGAGGCATTATGCTGGTATCATTAATGCTGGAGAATAGAAATATGGCTATAATTTAGGCCAATAAGCGGAGACGTTTTTGTGTCAAGAGTATCTTTGGTGGTATTTTATAAGCTCCTTAGACGTTGGGGTAACTAGCGTTCATTACATGGTGGGGGAAACTTTTTAAAAAACTATTCAGAAAACAGTCACATCTGTCAACATAATAAATGCTAAAAACGGGCAAACAATTTCATGGAGATGGTGGTGGAGGCTGGGGTGGGGGTGGGGGGGTGCGGAATAGGGAAGCTCTCATTTAGATTTCCGAATCTCTTGGTTCCCCTTTCCCTTTACAAACAAAACAAACGAGACGTGTCCCTCTGCAGCTCCTCCTCTGAAAGTCGCCCAGCTAGAAAATGCCCCCATGCCTGCTGGCCTCGCTGCCAGCAGCCGCTGAAAACAGCAGAGCGGGGGCCTCCCCTTCCCAGCCGTTCGCGAGGAAATGAGTTTAACATGTGCGGAAAGCAGGGCTGCAGCCTGCGCTGCTGTGGGACGCAGGGCCCAGGCCCGCGGCGGAAGGCGGCGGCTCCAGCGTGTCTCTGCTGGGTGTGCGGGGAGCGCACATCTGGGGAGGAGGCTCCAGCCGCGCCCCGCCCGCCCCGCGCCCCCCTTCCCTGTCTCGCAGCAGAAAGCACTTGGAGGCAGGGTGCCATGTCGGAACATCCAGACAAAACTTGGGCCCCAAAAAACGTTTAAGGCCCTAAAAATATTTGCCCTTGTGGTGACGAATTTCCAAAGGGGGAAAGGCCCACCTGGTCCACAAGAGGCCTGCCATGCAGATAAATGCTTCAACAAGGGTTCCATGCAAACTGCGTGCCCCCCTCCCCCCCGCTCCCCTGCTGCAAGTTTTTATCGGAAGGGAAAGCTTCTCCCCCCCGCCCGTCCCCCCCCCGTGTGGCCAGTGTGATGTCGGGGGGCTGTCTGAAGCCCATGCCTGGGCCGGGCCATGTGAAGGTGGCATGCACCATGCACCGCACAGGTGTGGGATCTGATTATGGCCGCGGCAGGCAGCAAGCCTTCCCCAGCCCTGGTGTGGAGTGGGGCAGCCGGTCACCCCAGCCCTGGGTGGGGGACAGGGCCTGACAGTGGGGAAGGGTGCCCCTTTTACTTTAAATCACACCCAGGCGAGCCAGCTTGGCATGGAGGAGGGGTCAGGGGTGCTGCTGCCAAGTCCTGTTGAGGAGGGGTTCCTTCCTGAGCGTCCCCGAAGTTTTCTCAAACCTTTAGGGTCAGGGAGTGTGGTGGGTGGGCACCCCAGTGGCATTCTGAGAGGTTCACCCAGATGTCCTTTCCAAGTTGTCCTGGCTCAGGACCACATGTCCAGCCCCGTAGAATGACGTCCCAGGACCCGGAGGACAGCCTGGGGCATACAGGTGGGTGCAGAGGAATGAGTGGCCCCAGAGCAGGGACACTAAAGCCACACACTACCACTGACAAGCCACCCCCCGTTCGCATCTTGTCCCTTCACATTTGATGTAGATTCAAGGTGTCCTGATGTTTGTTTATTTGTTTTTTTAGAAAAATTAACAGACTTCGTTTTGGAGCTGTTTTAGGTTTACAGAAACATGAGCAGAAAGTGGATTCCCTATATATCACCCCCCTCCCCAATTTCCCTTCTCGTAACAGCTTGCATCAGTGAGATACATTGTTACAGCTGATGCATCGTCATCGCTACGTTGTGATTCACTGAAGTCCATAGTTTGCGTTGGGGTCCGCTACGTGTGTTGTACATCGTATGCGTTTTGACAAATGCATGCTGACACGTGTCCACCCTTTCGTATGACACAGAGTCGTTTTACTGCCCTGAACAACCTCTGTGCTCTGCCCATGTAAAGCAACTCCCCCCGCACCCACCACGCTGAAATCTTTATTGTGTTTATAGTTTTGTCTTTTCCAGAATGTCACATAGTTGGAATCGCCGAGCATGTAACCTCTCCAGACTGGCCTCCTTCGCTTAGTAATGTGGATTTAAGGTTCTTCCATGTGTTTTGTGGCTTCATTGCCACTAATAATACTTTCTGAATTTCAGCCTTTTTTCTTCTTCTTCTTCTTTAAGGTTTCTGAGCAGTAGTTCCCCTTCCAGGGAACATCTTGTTGTTTCATAATAAAGTTCTTCAGTCTTGAGCTTATCGTCACTCATGGAGTCTTCACACTTGGATGTTGTCTGTGGTTTTCTCGTGGCTTTTGGGGGTTGACATGCCCAACCCCCCCCCTTTTTTTTTCTTAAACCAGTTCCCTCGTTTGCAGAGAAGGGAATACATTCAAACTGCTTACCAGGAATTTGTTTAAGCAGCATGAATCAGTTTTGCTTATTATCAGAGCTTTTCCCTAAAGACTACTGTTTTAGGATATTTAAGTAGCGTAGGCCGTGAAGGGGGCATGCCTGAGTCGCTGGGAAGGCCCGTCCGCTGTGCTGCGGCATAAAAACGAAATGAATTCGGCATTCAGTGTAGTTGTTGGCTTTTTTTTTTTTTTTTTTGGTTTAATAAATTAAACTACAAATTTTCCTAATTGCCAAACAAAATGTTAGGCCAGCGTTAGCCAATGCGGACAGTAAAACACAACATAAAACCTGCTGAGAGTTATATGTGGTATTTAATACGAGACAGAGTAATGCGCGGGTTTTTATGGTGAAGTATGAATTCACACCCACAGCATTTGTTTCACATTAGGAGAGGTTTGTAAATCAGATCAGTGTGCGGGGATGGGGTGGTCCGGGCAGCCCTTCTGTGTGTCTCCTTCCTGATCCTTGGTTATTGGAAAGGCTGCCAAAGGGAGCTCCCCGTCCGTTTCCATTTTCTCAATGAAGCGATTCGTCCTCTGACATCAGGAAGATTGGGTCAGGAAGTAAGTGGGGGATTGGATTAGACGTGAGGCTCATCCCCGCCGTCCGAGGTCAGCGGCCTGATCCGGCCACTGGGCAGCAGCCATCAGTTACCCATCGGTCCTTGGCCAGCGGGCGCCCCAGGGAGAGGTGGGAAGGATCTGGGAAAGCGGTTTCAGGGGGACAACATGGCAATAACTACCATTTGTTAAATCTGACAAGCAGGTTCTAAATATAACAGCCATTCTCCAAAGATCATCCCTTTGAACAGATAAATGAGTTATGCAAGTTAATAAATGGCTGGCTGCCCCATCCAGAGTTATGTCTTCAGGCAGCTCAGACACAGGTCTACCTCTGTTACCCCACCACCCGGCTGATCCTCCCCCACTGCCGTTGGTCTTACAAAGTCGAGCGCGCCCTCGACCATCTACGAAACAGCTTGACAACGTAAACAAAACTTGCCTTGGTTCAGGCTAGGATGACACATGGATGGATTTATGCGTTACAGTTCCAAGGCTTTCGTACATGGTTGTGAATAAAGCAAGGGACCGAAGTACCTTTCAACTTAATAATAAAATAAAAAAACTGATTTGCCCACGAGAAGC
>PVJC01033092.1:0-19552 GCA_004026665.1 Murina feae | reverse complement strand
ATGGGCAGTAGGCAAGCTTGGGAGGCAGGCAGCACCCAGCCCTGGCCACAGCTCAAAAAAGAGAACAACATGCAGGGGAGGGCAAGAGTCTGAGAGATCAACATAGAGGGGGTGCCTGCTCCAAGCCTTGATGGTGTGCCTGGGGACAGGCCCCCAGCAGGTAGACACACACAAGAGGACTGCTCCGAGCCTCAGATGCAGCTGGGGGCAGGTCTCCAGTGGTGACACACACACACACATACACACACAAGGCGCCTGGCAGACTGGGGCCATCATAGGACATCCACTGAGCGGTCCCAGACTGTGAGAGGGCACAGGCCGGGCTGAGGGACTCCCTCCACCCCGAGTGCACAAATTTTTGTGCACCGGGCCCCTAGTATTAGAATAATACATGAGCAGATAATAATTATAAGCAGAAATATATTTTGAGTGATCCTATGGAAGGGGTAGATATTAGTAGGCATCATTAGAGAAGAACATACACCATTAAATACACAACTGAATTTTATGGTAAGCAAGTATTTTCCATTTTTGTTATTATATGGAAGTTAGCACAAGTAGCAATTTTACTTTACCTTATGTAGTAAATCTCTCACATAAGTGAAAGAACTGCAAATGCACGCACTATGTCTGTCTTGTCCATCACTGTATCTCCAGTGCTGATAGAGTTTCTTATATGTAGTGGGGATAAATATCTGTTTATTCAATGAAAATATGGTTTATTGATTCTGTCTGTTCCTTCTCATTGGATTCTGTGTCAAATATTGGTTTTGACATTTGCTTACAGTAAAAAAAAAAAAAGATACTGAACAAGACTCTAATACAAGATGTGGAATATAAGGACAATTAAATATAAAAATAGTCACTGATACTGTACAATAGGATTCCGGTTAATGGTTTCAGTTACTTTCATAAAGTTATTTGATTAAATTTAACTGGAAACCAGCTGTGCATTGGAGTTTGTCAAATCTAAGTTAGTTTTCATAGGTAAATCCTGTTTATGTCATTCGGGCCACAGAACTGGATCAAAGGAATACACATAAAAGAAAAAACAAAAAGTTTGGTTTTTCTCAAACATAATGATTATGAATATGACAATCACTACTGGCAAACAAAAGAGTTATAATAGGCATGGATAATCTGAATATTTGGATACCTAGCAGAAAAGATCTCTAGAGAGCTTATTTTTTTTCAGCAAGGTTGTATTCTACAAAATTAATAGTTATATCTGGACCTACTAACATATATTAGCATAATATTTTCACTCAAAGGAGCCTGAGACAATGGTTCCCTCTGAAAATAATGTGCAAAATCAAGAAAATTTTCTCACTCTGTTGCTAGAATTGGAGGGGTAGTAAGGGAGAAAGAAAACTTGTCTGACCTGTTGTTACTGAAACTCAACCTGCCTGATATCTTGCAACAATATATATTTTTAATTATTATTATTTTATTGTTTAAAGTATTACATATGTCTCCTTTTTTCCAATTGACGTTCCCCCCCCCCCCCGCCACTCCCACCCCTGAAGGCAAGTCCCCACCGCCTTGTTGTCTGTGTCTTTACAACAATGATTTGATTTAGGGCTGGAAAACATCACTTAATGAGTTGAAAACAGATAATAGATTAAATTTAATTGCTGTGTATGCCACAATTCTTCTGTGTAAATAAGGAAATAAAATTCAACATCATATAAAAACCACTCCAATCCTTCCAAATTAAGTAATAAATTTTAAAAGTACTTAAGGAAATTAATGCTCAAATTCCATGTTATTCTCACAGTGCCAAACCAAACATTGCCGTGTTAGCCAAATTTTTGTATAATAGAAGAAGTCTTAAAAGTATCATTATAAATGGATAGATTACATTTTCTTCTATCACCTCTAATTAATTTTGTGGTTGTTCAGAGCCAATTAATCTCCGTTATCCTCTTTAGGCAACAGGTAAACAATGATTTCAAAGTGGATTAAAATTAGAATCATTTTCTCTCTTGACCTAGCACAATTTTTCACAATATTACATTTGGAATTACCCCCAAAGATGGATTTCTGCATGTAAATGAATAGTGGGAATAAAGCTGAAAAAAATTACACCAAATTTAAATTACAGTGTGAATTGAACAGAGAAGAGATAGGGGAAAGTTTACAAGCCCCACTTTACAAATTCCTTCATTTATTCATTCATGTGTCAAGTACTTACAAAGTACCTATTGTGAGCCAGATGTTGGGAATATAACTGGTAAACAAGGTAGATAGATGTGCTGATCTCACAGAGTTTGCACATAAATGTATATGTGAACCCATAATAGAACTTCAGGTTATGGCAAGTGTAATAAAGAAACTAAAACTGGGTGATGTGATTGTGACTGGCAATCACTTAGATTATGGGGGTGTCTAATTTATACTGAGTGGTGAAGGAAGGGCTTTCTGAGGTGCTGGATACTTGACTATGACCTTAATAATGAGGAGCCACTGTGAGGGAAGAGCATTCCTGACAGAGAAAAGAGACAATGCATGAGTACTGAATTGAGATGATTGTGAGCTATGTTGTTTGAATAAAATACTAGTAGAGATTATAGTTGGGGTTTCTGGCCCAAGGAGAAGAGAGTGGTCTCAGATGTGTTGGAGAGCTAAGCAGGATCAAAGCACGTAGTACCTACAGACCACTGTAGGCAGTCATATGGGTCAACAACAAGAAGGACTGGCTAGAAATAGATCATTCCAAGATGGAGGAAAAATTGACCAGAGACCAACCCCAAAACTCATCATACCATCATTATAATGAAAATTGACACCACAAGTAGAAGAGGGGGGCAGGGGATGCCTAAGGGGACAAATACTGACACTTCTGGAACAGACCAAGTTAGGAACAAGCCTCCCTCTCAACTAGGAGGTGGAGACTGAATTTGCCACCCAAAATTAAAAAACTAGAAATCCACAAAATCCCAAGAACTTGTTCAATCCACTCGGATGCTAATTTTCACAGTGGTGCCTACACCCTGGCCTCTTTCTTCTTCTCTATCTGAATAAAGCTTGCATTGTTTCACTCTGATTTGTTCTTTAAATTTTTCCTGTGTGAGTCAAGGACCTGGAGGCTACCAGATACGGGAAAGGTCCTGGAGCATGCTGAGGTAGGGCCCGCCCCTAGAAGGAAGTCACCCGGTATTGAATTCCAGGGAAAAGTCCCAAATAGTCTCAACTTTTTCATGATCTACCTCATTTTTGGTTGTCACAAGAGGAGGGTTTGAGGGCTATAGCTACAACCATTTAATTTATAGAGGTCGGTGATGTTGCTAAACATCTTACAATGCTTTCTCACAAGAAAAAGAAGCATGTAGTCCAAAATGTCAATAGTGCTGACATTGAGAAACTCTCAACAGCCTCTACATTTTGCTGGAATTTAATCCTGACTCCCTTTGAGGACTCTGCCCCTCTTGCAGCCCTCTCAAGTGGTGGCTTTTCCTCTATCACCTCTGCCCACATCACTAATGTCATTGAGGCTGGAAAACAAAGTAAATGTTATAGTTACTCTTCATTGCTACTTTTAGACCATTCCCCTCTCTTCATTCCTAAAATAACTCAAATTTTTTAATCTCAAATCCTTGTCAGCTACAGATAACTAAATCACTTGTCAGCTACAGATAACTAAACCACTGCTCCTCCTTTTCCACATGTTATCTTGAAAGGTTTATCTCCTGGCTTACTGTCAAATTCTCTAACATTACTCCAGTTCTTGGCAATTTCAATACAGGTGAAGGAAGAGGAGCAGAGTTTGCTACCTCAAAATATGACTCTTGGAGATTGATTATTTAAGGCTGGTTCATTTTAAGGAATAGCAGATCTGGCAGAAGCTTTGAAAACCATATAGAATTACCTTTTTAGTAAAGGGCATTTACATTTCATCTTCATCTGGGTTTTTTCCCTTTCCATAAATTTCCCTTGTCCTATCACACTTCCTATATGTTGCTTTTTTTTTTTCCCTGCTGCTGCTTTCAGTTAGTATAGTATTAAACTTTGTTGTTCAGTTTGAGAGTTCCAACTTGAGAATTATGAGGACATTTTAAAGATTCCTTCAAATCTGAAGTGCTATTATTCTTTCATACTTTGAAAGTAGAATACGAAAAGCCTGAGAAACTATGAAAAAAATATACAAGACTTTTCACCCACTGTAATTATTTAATTCTTCTTTCTAACTAAATGTACTATGTTGGGCACTAGTGGAGGTACACTGCAATCCCTTGGCTGAAGCTCTCAGATTAATGATTAACTGTAAATAAATGTCTAAATAATAAGAGTTTTCACCTGTGAAACAAATGAAGGAAGGTCATGGGATCACTTTTGCTAAAAATCATTAAAATTACAATACTGATCTGTCTAAACTAGTTTAGAGATAGTCTCACCTGAAAGCAAGTGATTGACCAGACAAATTCTCAAGGCATCCTAAGCCCCAAACTCTTAATCTTCCAATAAATAGACATTGATCTGAATGCTTGATCCTAGTGGGTTAGAGCAGAAGAAGAAACAACATTTCCATGTCAATTCATAGAAAAGAAATTTATTTTGATAGGTTTATTCTCCTTTCATTTAATTTTTCCCTCCAGACACTTTTTCATTCTCTTTATTGAGTTTGTTTATATAGCAAGTCCACAGAATCCAGCTTCTTTCCCCTGAAACTTTTTAAAAGGGATATGTGATGGCTCAGTAGCTCAATTAGGTTTAAATTATTTTTTGCAAGTTGCCTGCACATGCCAGAGTTTCCCAAACACCGCCCCCCCTTTTAAATGGATTATTTTTTTAAGTCAGGAGACAACAAACAAACAAACAAATGAATAGGGGGGAAAAAAACACTAAGTTCTAAAAAAGAAATCAGACCTCATAAGGAGGTTCCAGGTAGTTATTACTGTCAACTCTTTAAGAAATGAACAACATTTGATATGAATCTTCACACCATGTTTCTTAACCTATAGCAGAAATAATATTAACTTTAGATGTGTATCTACTAAGATAAACATTGATTCTATTTATAATCTATCATCATATGGTTTTAACCTTTGTATAATACCGTCTTATTGTTATATACAAAATAAGTTGTGATAATTTACAATCCCCACTAGCTACCTAGAATGGCTTAAAAATGTTTTTGTTTAGCCTTATTCTTTACATTATTCTTCATTTAATATTCCTTCTTTCAAGACAGAAAGAAAACATGTAATTTTAATAACATAAGCTAAGTGATGAGTATACATTGAATTCAACTCTGATTTCTCTTCTAGCTTTGACATTGGTCTGTTCTTTATGCCATCTTTCTACCCATCTTCATCAGTTCCTTCTCTCTCTTTTTTTTCTAATAGAGTGACACATATGAAATTTTCATTATTAAAAAAAAACTGTTGGAATCTTACGTGGCTTCAGATTTCTAAGCAAAGACTTTCCTCTGTTATACCAATTACAACCTAATATTTAATATCCTTTGAAAGAGATTATTTTTCTATCTCTCCTAAAAATAGTAACAAACCATTACATTGTTTGTTTGCAACCTTCGGACTTCCCCAGTGAAATTCAAAATTGAACCTTGTACTAAGGGAAAAAAGAGACTGGAAAAAGAGGCAGACTACTCAAGGCTGGTAAGTGGCAGTTTTAATAATCTAAAGAACTTATATATGAAGCTTGTCTTGGTGGCCACAAGATGAGTAAATCTCTGCACTCACAAGTCAGCATCTTAAGTTTATACAGGGGCTCTAGCTGGGTTTAGTCACATATACTGTTCAGATGGTCTCAACAACACTTTCTTTTTCAAGGATATGTGCTTGAAATCACTTCAGCTGTGAGAATTGTGGGCAGGATGTGCATTCCAAAGATAAGGAGTGTGGTGAAGAGCTCCCCATTGCCTGGGTCCAATGTATTGGTCAACCAGTGGTCATGTCCTCTGGATAATCTCCTCTAACAAACATCAAACACACATATATCCACAAAATATAGTTTTTTATTGTTATGTTTCCTCTATTCGTTAATATGCTTAATTTGAATATATTTACAATTATTTTGTCAATAAAATCAATTATAAGCGAGAAAATCATGCTGGAAATGTATTAAAAAAGAGTTAATGTTATTTCATAGATTAATTAAAACAAATATTAGAACATTAAAAATATGTTCTAGAAGGCTGATACAATAAAGCACAAATCAAAGAAGTTAGCACCTAATTTGAAAATAAATAAATTAAGAAATGGAATAATGATTAGAAAACAGAGGTATGGGAACGTTATATTTGGATGTCTACATATGGCTCCAAACTCATTGGCTTCTTATTTAATTACTAGTGGCCCAGTGAACGAATTTGTGCACATAGAAAGGAAATTAATTAGAAGAAATAATTAGAAGGGCTATTTGCCCTTTCTCTATAATAGAAGTGTCAACTAAATTCACAGTCGACAATGACAGATGGAAACACAAGCATGCAATTGGTACCAACAAGAGCTTTATATGAACCCCCATGCATGAATCAACTTAGCCTTTTCTAGATATAGAATAAACTTGCTTAATTAGACCTGATTTCTGATTTAGCTAAACTTTTTTCCAGCCCAGTGAAGCACCCCAACTTCTCTTTCAGGTAATTGTCAGCAACACAGCAGTAAATATCAACACAAAGCAGATTATTATTGTAGATCACTTAGGGAGAACAAAGGGTAACATATTTAACTGCAGCAGTGTTTAACTATATTCTTCACAGTGGGAAAAAAAGTCATTTTCAAGTTTCACCATTTCTTACTTCTTTTCAGTTAGGTCATGTTCCTAAGCTTTCTAAATTCATTTTCCGGCTAATGAAAAGAAAATAGAATTCCACCGAGTCTCCTATCTACTTATTCCAGGACTTCTATGAGGATCAAATGAGATAAGGTATGGGAAAATGCTTCACAGACATTTGGTTACAGTGTGAAATGTTTCCACCTGGCTATGAAGCAAGTTGTGTTCCTGGGATGAAGAAACTCCAAGGAAGCTAGTCACTAGGGCGAGGAAGCCAGGCATTGCTACATGACATCATCACCTGGTTCTTAGCATATTAGCCTTTTATACATATAGATTTGTTTCTTTAAACAAATTTTAATTACAGTTTACATTCAGCATTATTTTGTATTAGTTACAGGTGTACATCATAGTGGTTGGAGAATCATATACTTTATAAAGGGTTCCCTCTGATATTTCCAGTACCCAAATAGCACTGTATATAGTTATTACAATATTATTGACTATATTTCTGATGCTATAAGTTACATTCCCAGGCCTATTTTGTAGCTACCAATCTGTCATTCCCAATCCCTTCACCTTTTTCACTCAGTACCCTAATGCCTCTCCATTCTGGCAACCATCAGTCTATTCTCTTTATCTATGAGTCTGTTTCTATGTTGTTAATTTGTTTATATATTTAGATTTCACATGTATACATGCCTCTATTTTGTTTGTCAGTTTACTTTGGTCTTTAGACTCAACACATAAGTGAGATCATATGGTATTTGTCTTTCTCTGACTGACTTATTTCACTTAGCATATTACCCTCTAAGTCCATCCATGATGTCACACATGGGAAGATTTAATTATTTTTTATGACTGAGTAAAATTTAACCTTTTCCATTTTAATTATGATGTGTTTGGTGTGGGTCTTTTGGGGTTCATCTGTTTGAGGCTATCTGTGCTTCCCGGACTTTTGTGTCTTTTTCTTCACCAGGTTAAAAAAGTTTTTAGTTATTATTTCTTCAAACAGGTTCTTGATCACTTCTCCTCCTGTTACAAATATTATGTGGATGCTGTTCATTTCATGTTGTCCCAAAGTTCCCCTAAACTCTCCTCATGCTTTTTCAGTCCTTTTTTTCTTTTTGCTACTCTAATTATTTTTTTTAACTAGTCTTCCAAATCACTGATTCAATCCTCTGCTTCATCCAGCCTGCTTTTAATTCCCTACAGTGTATTCTTTTTTTTTTAAATTATCACCAGAGGATATTTTTCCATTGATTTTTATAAAGAGTGGAAGAAAGAGGGAAAGACAGAGAGAAATATTTATGAGAGAGAAACACATCAATTGGTTGATTCTTGCATGTGCCCCAACCAGGGCCCAGGCCAGTGGGGGGGCCTGCGACCAAAGTATGTGCCCTTGACTTGAAACAAACCCAGGACTCTTTGGTCTGCAGGCTGATACTCTGTACACTGACCCAAACTGGTTAGGGCCCCTCCAGTGTATTCTTGATGTCATATATAGTATTTTATATTTGCAACTGGATCTTATCCATGGTTTCTAAGTCCTTTCTCATGATGATGTAGTTTCCTCTAAGTTCCTTGTAGTTCTCACTAAGTTCCTGGTGCAACCTTATAGCCATTACTCTGACCTCTGTGTCTGATAAATTTCTTACTTCCATCTAATTTAGCTCTCTTAGTGGAGACTCCTTCTTTTCTTTCATTTAGAGGTTGTTTTTTTGTTTCCTCATTTCAGTTGTCTGTTTGTGTTTGTTTCTGTGTATTACATAGAACTGCTATGACTCTTAGTCTTTGTAGGGTGGCCTTTTGTAGTAAGTATCATTTGGGATACAGTGGTGGGGTCTCCTTGAATTCCTGAGCTGTATATTCTAGGAGTGACTCATTTGTGTGTTATTTAGGATGTCCTGTTGTAATTGTTCTTGATTGTTGTCCCATTATGTGTAGGATCTCCTCTCAGGCTGGCTTATTGTGAGGCATAATCTTGACCACATTGTGCAAGCTATTTTTGATAACTTCTCCTGTTCACTGGGGGAAAAAAAGAGGGGGTTTTGTTCTCAATTTTCTCTTCAGCTAGAGGCCTGTTCTTGCTAGGAAAGTTTCCAGCTCTGTGGCAAACTTCCCCACTCCAGGGCCAGGCCTTAGGGTACAGTCAGCTCAGCACTCCTCCCTTACCTCTCCTTTGGCTTCCAAGGCTCCTGCTACTCCCTCAGCTGCCACAGCAAACCTCTGTGTCTTCTTAAATGCTTATTATCTCTTTGTTTAAATTCTTACTATGTTCACTCATTTTCCTCTAAGCTCCTTGAACCTCCTATTTTGAACTCTATATCTGATAAATTGCTAGCCTCTATTTTATTTAGTTATTGTTCTGGCAATTTCTCCTGTTCTTTCATTAAGGGCCTGTTTCTTTGTCTCTGTATTTTGACTGGCTTTGTGTTTTTATTTCTGTATATTACTGTAATTTGCTATGCCTCCAAGTCTTGGTAGGGTTGCCTTATGTAGTAAATATCCTGTAAGAACCATTGGGACAGTCTCCTTGATCACCTGACTGGATGCTCCAAGAATATCCTTTATGTGGGTTATGTGAGCCCTCCTGTTGTAACTGAATCTTTATTGCTATTGACCTATTTATGATTGGGATCGACCCTTATCTTGGATCACTCTGAAGGTGGACCTAAACTACAGTGTATGAACTGCTGTGCTGGTATTGACAATATGGAGTGTATTCACCACCACAGGGTCAGGTGCCTGCTGACATATTTCTTTTTCTGTGTTGCTGATTGGATACTGCTCTGATACTGTGTGAAGCTTGACACTGGGCATGTTGGTTCTATGGCTTATTGGCAGGAACTCTGATTCAGGTCAATGCCATATTCTGCCTGTGACTGGCCCTTGGACACCTGCTTGAAGCTACAAATCAATCCATAGTTTGTGGCTGCCTCTGCTGTGCTTGGAAAGGACCAGGTTATGCACTATGGCCAGCTTCCAAGACCCATGAGCCATAGAGCTGCATAGAGCTGGTCAACAAAAGGCCCTAGGCACCTTGTGATTCACCTCTGCCTGCCTTCACCTGCCAGCTACCTCTTAGGCTCAGTCACTGAAAGAGCTTATGACAGGTGAATTGATTGAGTTAGGTTCTTAGTGAGACACCAGATAGGGGTGAGTTGTGTTCACCAGATTGATACAACTTCAAATTCATTGTGCATGCTAGGTCTGAGGTGACTCAGCAAAAATCTCAGGATACACAAAAGCTAACTGCCACACAAGGGGTGCCCTTAGACCTTTGTGTTGTGGTGGGGTCTCAGTGAGTCATCAGGCTAAGAACAGAAGAGTTATCAGGCATAAAAATACCAAGACTTGGCTCTGTAAAGGGAGGGCTTTGCATTAGTTGGGCTTTACAGAGAAAAATGGAACCTGTCCTAGAGCCACACAATTCAGTCCATCCTGAATTCTGTCTGGATCACATGGAGAGTCCATGCTTGGCAAGGTGGGCTGCTGTGAGTCAGGGGAATGGGCTAGTGGATCTCCCATGAGGCAGAGGCTCTGCTTAGACTACTGGGAAGTTTGGGAGAATGGCCCTGCCCCAGAGCCACATAATTCAGTGTCTGACACCCTCTGAGTCTGCTTGGACCTCTACATTCTTGGTCTAGGCAACTGAATCCTCCACGGGGTATAAGTCCCACGGGGCAACTAATACGGTGTTTGGATGGTTGGGGCTATTACATTCTCTCAGGCTGATCCCATCAGGAGGTGAGTGCTCTTCCCAAGAAAGATGACATCTGTGGTGTGGAAGACAGACTCAGAACAGGGATCCTAGCAGCTCTCCCTTCAGCTCTCTCCCTGGAGCCACAAACCCCCAGTCTCTCTTCAACCGACTCTAGCCTGCTCAGTTCTCCTTCTGCCAGAGACCAGGGTGTGTGGCTGCAAATGAAATTTTGTGTGTTGGACCTTTAAGAGGCTGCTTGGGTTTCTAGCCAACTCCCACCTCTCTCTGGCAGACAGAATCCCCACTGATTTTCACAGCCAGTTGCTATGTGGGCACTTCTTCCAAGTTCTGGTGATTTTCGCTGGTGGCTTCTTATAGAAATCCTTGGATATAAGTCTTCTGTTCAGTTAGTCTTCAGTTGTTTATTCAAATGGATTATTTTATATTTTACCCATAATTCCTGTTTGATTGTGGGAGGAGGTGAACGTAACTTCCACCCACTTTACTGCCATCTTCTCATTGGCTTCTTCTTAAAAGAAATAGTCCAGCCTTAGCCAGTTTGGCTCAGTGCATAGAGCATTGAGCTACGAATTGAGGGGTCCTTGGTTCGATTCCCGTCAAGGACGCACACCTCAATTGCAGGCTCAATCCCTGACCTGGTCGGGATATGTGCAGGAGGCAAGCAATTAATGTGTCTCTCTCACATTGATGTTTCTCTCTGTCTCTCCCCCTCCTTTCCACTCTCTAAAAATCAATGGAAAAATATCCTCATCTGAGGATTAATAAAAATCTTAACTAATAAAAACGAAATATTAAAATTAACCATTTCTCCGGGATGGGGTTAGTCATGCCCACCAGCCAATCAGAGCTGCTGTATGCAAATTAGTCCAGCCAAGATGGCGGAGGCTGCAGCCCCGGTGTGCAGCTTCTCCAGGGCTGCGGCCTCCGCCATCTTGGGAGCTTCCCGCCTGGGAAGGCATCCAGCGCCTTGGGCCTGCAGATGCCTTCCCAGGTGGGAGCCTGGGGTGGGGGAGGCAGGGACGAGGTGGCCGGATCCTCGCGGGTCCCGCCCGGAAGGCCGCGGGGGTCTGGCCAGTGCCGCCGCAGCCTCGGCTTCCCCGGGCGGGAGCCATCCGGGGCGCGGGGATGAGGCGGGTGGCCCATAGGGTCAGTGGGAGCTGTGGCCAGCCTGAAAACTTCCCTCAGCCCCTCACCCATGCTTGCTACACCCCCTGGGGTGAGGGTCTCCACTGGGAGCTTGGCCAGCTTGCAAACAGACATTGGCCCCTCACCCAGGCTGGCCAGGCACACCAGCAGGTGGACATCCCCAGAGGGGTCCCAGACCGGGAGAGGGCACAGGCCGGGCTGAGGGACCCCCCCCTCCAGTGAACAAATTTTTGTGCACTGGGCCCCTAGTAAATAAATAAATATAAATAAATAGTCCATTTAAGGCCTCTCTGACTATACACTGATATAATCTCTGTTCAATTTAATATTTTTAGTAAATATAAAATTACACATTCAGTGCTAGATAACAGAAAGATTAATTGAAAGGTTAAAAATTAAGAGAAAGAAGCAAAATTAATAGATAACCACTAGCAATTTTATAATCATCATACAATCTAAACTAATAAAAGCGGAATAGTAAAATTAACCATTTCTCCGGGACGCCCAACAGCCAATCAGAGTGGCTGTATGCAAATTAACTCAGCCAAGATGGCGGGCGCGGCTGCCTCACTCAGGCCCAAGCCTCATTTCTCCCCTCCCTGACCCTGTAAGGGGACTGAGGAGCGGAAGAAAGGCTCCCAGGCCAGAGGCGAGGCCCCCCATTTCCCGCCTTGCTGCCTGCTCTGGGGGCTGGGCTCTCTGAGTCCCAGGGAGCCAGAGAAATGGACAAAGGAACCCCAGGCGGCAGGGAGAGGCCCCTGGTTGCCCACCTTGTGCCTGCCCGGGGGGGCTGGAGAAACAGGCACCTGGGGCCGGGCTCCCGAAGTCCCCTCGCAGGGAATCCAGGAGCCGGAGAAAAGTGCCTTGGTCCTGACTACTGGGAGCCTCAGATGTGACTGGGGGCAGGCCCCCAGTGTCGACACTTACACATGTACAGGTACACGCAAAGGTGCCTGCCAAACTGGGGCCATCACAGGACATCCACTGAGGGGTTCTGGACTGTGAGTGGGGGCAGGCTGGGCTGAGGGACCCCCACCTGCCTCCCGTGCACGAATTTCGTGCACTGGGCCCCTAGTCTATCACATAGTGAGCTCCTACTACATGCACATTTCATTCATTTCCACCATCATATGAGGTAGTTGTTATTATATCTGTTTTACAGATGAGAATATTGAGACTCAGAAACATCGATAAAATTCTAAAGGTAATAAACAGAATAAATTAGGTCTGTCTAAATCCATGTTGCAATTTGACATACTACAATACCTGGTATATAGAAAACATTTTCTAGATATTAACCACTTTTACAGTGGTTATGATTATTACTATTATTGTTTTATTATGTAAGTATTGTAATTTAAAAACATTATAACAATAAATAATGTACATACAGATTTTTGCAAAAGATGCTTTGGTAGAATGTTGACTTTTTTTCTTATTTACCTATTATTAAGGAGGCCCATTGAGGAAAATCTATAAAAACTGGTTTAAAAGTAACAAATATATTAGTCCACTACCCTGCTGGGAAAGTTTTAAACATTATTATCAATATCATCAATGCTAATATTATTATATCATTTGAAATAACAATATATTTTGATACCTTGTAGCTAGTATTTATACTTGGCAAGGTGAACAGATAAAGGCTGGCCTAATCAATATGACAGTTTATTAAATACTGAATGGTTATTTTCACATTTATTATTAATAGAAACAAAATCACATTGAAACTATAATACAAAGTACAATGTAAACTGAGCTCTTTGAAAATTTTATGAACATTCTATATTGCATTAAGTAGAATAACAAAGAAAATTATAAAAATGTTGAAGTAAAAGAGAAAGTTATCTATATAAGAAAAACAGCATATGTACAGGAAGAAGACACTGAAAAGAATCCAATATTTAGAATAGATTTTGTCATTATGTCATTATAATCATTTTAGTCTGGAGAACTAAAAATGCGTTCTATTTTTTAAGTGGTACCATATATTTTTTCATTGCTAACATATTTCTGAGTTTCATGCCATCTTATTAATGAGAATTTAGAAATTTGGGAATTAAATTTAATCATTTTGGTCTCTAAGAGAGCACTTAACCAAGTTTTGGAAGCCACTTGTTTATTAATAATAAACTATCTTCCATCAAGATAGAATAAGAAGTCATTGGCAGTAAGACAAAACTCCATTGAGTAATTTGAAACTGTTGCCTTCTAATTGGGCTGATGTGATTAATTAACCCATCAGTAAGCTCAGCTGTCTGATGAATAGTAGCTGTGTAGCACTGAATCTCAAAGAGAACTTGAACTTTTCGAGGATCTTGAACTGATATTTCTTTTCTGATAAGTGGCATAATTGAATTTCAATGAACTGGAAATCAAAGCTTTCTAGACTTAATTTCTTTAAGTACAATTCTGTTTCTTTTAATATTTTTCCTCTTGAGAATTACAAGTATCAGATCATATATCTTGAAATATTTAAAGCTCCCAATTTCCCAGAATAAAACTATTTGCTTTATTTCAAATCAATTTTACTGATAAAGTTCACTTGCATTCTATCTTATTAGTAATTATTCATTACTATTTTTTGCAGTTTACTGTATTAAAAATAATAGAAGCAATATATTTTAAAAGATGTGTGACATGAGGTTTTATTACTTGTTATTAAACATTAGTCTGAAAACCAATGCATAAAAACCATCTGGTGACTTGTTAACAGTAGAGATATATTGTCAACCACCCCACCAGCCCCAAGATTTTGATTCAGCCTGACTAAAGTAGAGCCATTAATATTTTTTTTGAAAATAATCTCATAGGATTTTAATGCATAGCTGGATTTATAATTATAAGGATCCTTAGTTAAATTTCTTTGTGCAATGATGAGTTAAATTTCTTTGTGCAATGACATATTCTTACTTAAAATCTATTTTCATGTGTTTGTGTCTGTACTTTTATTAAGAATTTACTAAAACTTTTTACTAAAACTCCCATAATCTGTCTTATTTACAGGTTCCATCTGATTTAGCAATTATAATTGAAATAACAACTTAAGTCAACCACATGATGGTTTATCTATTCAAAAGCAAATACATATATTTAAAGTGTTTCATGTGGTTTTTTGAGACTCATTTTAAACACAAGAGTAAAAATAAATTCCCCATTAAATGAAGCAAATATTCTATCTAATACAATATTTATCTTATAGTGTATCTAAAAACCATTTAATGAGAGAACATAATTGATGTTACACATACAAGTATCAACCACATTGGATGAGAAGGTCCAATAGAGAGAACATAATTCCTATTAACAATATAGACCTCCATTAAAAGTTTTACCTCTGTGGTAGAAACTAGGTCAGCTAATCCCAATATTCATTTCCCAAACCTTATACCCCTCTTACCTATAACCTATATAAGGTAAATGGTACATACTTTTAAAATCCTGCTATTATTTGCACCTAAGGGCCAGGTAAAGAGTTCTGGCTAAATAAACATATAGAAAGGCATAAGCTTCTGAATGATCTATTCCAAAAAATAAAATAGTCAATACTACAATCTTTAAATATTTAGACTGTTGCTCTTTATAAACTCTTTCACATTAGTAATTGCTAACCATGATGTAATGATATCATATTTTCATAATACTTAGAGAATGATGCTAATATATACAACTCATTGTATATGCCGTTGTGTTAGCTTATCTATGTAATGAGATTCCCATAATTGCACGTAAAGGCCATCTTTATTTATAATGCTCGTTTTGTGTAGGGCATTCTAGCATATTAAGGTGATTCCAAAGTTGCTCAACGTGTATGTGTTTGTTTTTAATCATCAGCCAGGTAAGTATACACACACACACACATATATATCTACTCTAATAAAAGAGAAACATGGAAATTGGTCATCACTCTGCTATGCCCACCAACCAATCAAGATGAGTATGCAAATTAATCCAACAAAGATGGCAATGCCATAGCAGCCAGGTGTGTTTGGGGCTGCTGGGGGCCAGATGGGAGACACAAACACACAGGGAGGCCAGCACCCAGCAGCCCCAAGCCCTGTCACTTCAGCTGGATTGGAGACACAAACCCACAGGCCTGGCACCCAGCAGCCCCAAGCCCCTCCACCTTAGCCGAATCAGAGACACAAACCTGCAGGGCCGGTTCCTAGCAGCCCCAAGGCCCACCACTGTGGCACTGGAGCTGCTGAAGGCCTTATCAGAGATACAAATACACAGGGATGCCAGCACCCAGCAACCCCAAAGCTCACAACCACAGTGCTGGGGCTGTGGGGCCCAGATCGGAGGAACAAACCCACAAGCCTGGCACCCAACAGCCCAAGGCATACCATCATGGTGCTGGGGGTGCTGGGGCCTGGATCAGAGACACAAACCCACAGGGGGGTCCGGAATCCAGCAGCCTCAAGCCCTACCACCTTAGTGATAGGCTGCTGAAGGCTGGATCTGAGACACAAACCCACAGGGGCTGAGGCAGAGGTAGTTAGAGGCAATCAGGCAGGCAGGGGAGAGCAGTTAGAGGGATCAGGTTAGCAGGGGAGAGCAGTTAGGGCGAACAGGCTGTCAGGGGAGAGCAGTTAGGGGGATCAGGCTGGCAGGCAGGTGAGCAGTTAGGAACCAGAGGTCCTGAGGGGTCCCAGATTGGAGAGGGTGCAGGCCAAGTTGAAGAGACCCCCTTCCTGTACACGAATTTCATGCACCGGGCCTCTAGTATATATATATATATATATATATATATATATATATATATATATATATATATATATATTTGCCAATGCCTCACTTATTAGTATTGATTCCTTGCCATCAGTCAAAGAGAGAGTGATGAGAACCCAGTTTTACGCATTCATTAAGAATCTAAATTAAAAGTTAAAAAAGAAGGAAACATCAAAATTTCTTTTAATAACTTATGATAGCTATAGACAATGATATTTTTTTTCTTAAATTGTGCTGTAATTTATTCAATCTCCTTCCTTTCATTCAGTCCTCAGAACAAGTAACTATCTGATCAGCAACATTTATAATTTCTTCAAGCTAGTTTCTGGATCTGCAGAACTGGATGTTAATAACAGAGAACTGAATAAAATAAAATAAAATAAGAGTGAGAATAATTTCTTTTCTTTTTTCATTTCATGTAAAAATCCATTTAAATGAATATATCTTTCAATAGTTTGCTTTAATTTGGAGATTATTTCCATGTGTATAAAACTTATGTGAACTAAATAATATTGAGAGATGCCTTAGTATTTGTCAATTCCAGATAATGATCATTTGTATTTGTAAATGACACATTAATTTTTGAAAGAAAATAAGTAGTAAGAGTCTTTACCAAGAAGCCCAAACCAGTGGCCAGCTTCAGAAATCAACAGAGCAGGGATCCAATAAGCTTCACAAGCAGCATATCCAAGGGGAGATCTCATCAGGCACCACACCCTGCCGAGGCAAATTATACTTCATATGCTCAGCATCTGCACAGCAGCTCACATGCCATATTGTGGGTTGATCCTCACTATCAGCCAGCCTGAGGGTTGATCCCACACTCAAATGGGCCAATAACAATCAAGAATCAGTGACAACAGGAGGGCCCACATAATGCACATAAGGGACATTCCTAGAGCACCCAGCTCAGGTAATCAGGGAGACTGTGTCACTGGGTCCCAAACAACAGCTACTATATAAGGCCACCCTACCAAATCTGGGAGTCATAGCATATCTACCTAATACATAGAAAGAAATACAGAGGCAGCCAATCTATGGAGACAAAGAAAAAGGCCTCAAATGAAAGAAAAAGATAATCAAAGGACTTTTATGCATGCATATAAGCATAACTAATGGACACAAAACACTGGGGGTTAGGGGAAGCTGAGGGAAGATCAAGGGGGAAAAAATTAAAAAGAGATATATGTACTACTCTTTGTAATATTTTGAGCAATAAAAAAAAAGATAATTATCCAAAAGAAAAGCTAAATGAAATGGAGGCAAGCAATTTATCATATATAGAGCTCAAAGTAATGTTTGTAAGGCTGCACAACAGCATGAAAAAAGACATAGGAGCCATAAATAAGAACCAGTCATAAATGAAGAATACAAAAGTTGAAATGAAGAATACACTGGAAAGAACAAACAGTAGGTTCAATGAAGCAGTGGATCAAATAGCGATTTGGAAGACAAGGTAAAAAAATAAAAATACCCAATCAGTGAAGCAAAAGGAAAAAATAATTTCAAAGAATGAGGATAGTTTAAGGAACCTTTGGGATAACATGAAGCATAATAATATCAGTATCATAGAGGTACCAGGAGGAGAAGACAGAGGGCAAGGGATTGAGAACCTATTTCAGGAAATGACACAGAACTTCCCTGACCTGGTGAAGGAAAAAGACATACAAGTACAGGAAGTGCAGAGAGTCCCAAATAAGATGGACTCAAAGAGGCCCACATCTAGACCCATCATAATTAAAATGGTAAATTTTAAAGTTAAAGAGAGAATTTTAAAATTCACAAGAAAAAGGCAGTTAGTAATCTACAACATAGCTTCCATAAGACTATCAGCTGATTTTTCAACAGAAGTATTTCATGTCAGAAAGTATTGGCATGAAATATTCAAAGTGATAAAAAGGAAGGACCTAAAACCATGGTTACTTTACCCGGAAAGGTTATCATTTAAAATTGAAGGAGAAATACAGAGCTATTTAGACAAGAAAATGCTAAAGGAGTTTCTTACCACCAAACCAGTATTATAAGAAATGTTAAAGGACTTGCATGAAGAATAAGAAAAACACAGAGGAAACACTGTTAAAAAAAGAAAATGGCAATAAATATGTACCTATTAATAATCACTTTAAAATGTAAATGGCTTAAGTGCTCCAATCAAAAGACATAGGGTAGCTGAATAGATAAGAAAACAAACCCACCCAGCTGGTGTGGCTCAGTGGTTGAGCATCAACCTATGAACTAAGAGCTCATGGTTCGATTCCTGGTCAGGACACATGCCCAGGTTGTAGGTTCGCCCCAGTTTTGGGCATGCAGGAGGCAGCAGATTAATGATTCTCTCCTATCATTGATTCTTTCTGTCCCTCTCCCTTCCTCTCTGAAATAAATAAAAATATATTTAAAAAATAAAACAAGACTCATATATATTCTGTCCTCAAGAGACCCACCTCAGAACAAAAGATGCACACAGATTAAAAGTAAAAGGATGGAACAGCAAGATGGTGGCATAAGGTAAACACCGTAAATGCAGCCGTGAGCAACTATTTCAGAAAAACCATGAAAAGAACACATGGACACCACTCACACCCACAGGAAGGCTGGCTGAGTGAAAATCCTACAACTAGAAAAGAGTCTGAGACTCAGAGGAGCGGTGGAAGCAAAGTACAGAGGTACGGAGGCACGGGCACGGGGCTCGGGGAGAGGGCTGGCGCCGGAGGACGCGGTTCTTTTCCAAAACGGAGAGAGCCACAAGTTCCCAGCAGCTCTGAACTCCAGTTCCAGGCAAGTTTCTGAGGACCCAGACACCCGGAGAAGGGGGACTGATTGGCACCAGGAGGAAATCCAAAGCAGGTTTCTCTCAGCATTGCTTGCAGCAATTACCCAGTGTCTCTTAGCCTAGGGCTGAGAATCGGCCATAGCTATTTGCTCCACCCTGCCCTGCAAACTCCCCGAGGCCCTGCCCCTCCCAAGCTGAATCAGAGGCTTTTGCATATAAAAGACTGAGTAGCCTAAGGCAAAGGCTTAATCAACACCTCCTTAAAGATACAGGAGCCAGCCTCACCCAGTGGCCAGAGTGGGACTAACCTAAACAAAACAGATCCACAAGGAACACACTCGGGGCAGATGCAGTGAGCATAAAAACTCCACTGAAACAACTCTTGCCCCATAAGGGTGTCTCCAGCACAGAAGTTCTCCCACTGTAGACACAGCTGACTC
>PVJC01033091.1:0-19543 GCA_004026665.1 Murina feae | reverse complement strand
GCCTCAGATGCGGCTGGGGGCAGGTCCCCAGTGGTGACACACACACATACACACACACACACACAGAAGGCGCCTGGCAGACTGGGGCCATCATAGGACATCCACTGAGGGGTCCCAGACTGTGAGAGGGCACAGGCCGGGCTGAGGGACTCCCTCCACCCCGAGTGCACAAATTTTTGTGCACCGGGCCCCTAGTATATATATAAAACTTATTCTTGAATATTGTTATCCTATTGACTTGTTTTTACCAATAGAATATGGTAGAAGTGAAGTTATGTGACTTCAGAACTAAGCCTTACAAGATCTTGCAGCTTCTGCCTTTGCCCCTGTAGAATGCTGTCTTGAGATATCATTTAGGGAAAGTTAGCCTCTTCTCTTAGAGATGAGAGGCCACATGGTGGAGAACTGAGGCAGCTCCATTCATAGTAAACACCAGCTTCCAGCCTTTTAAGTGAGGCTACCTTGGACCTTCCAGACCAGCCAGATCTATAGTAAATGCAGCTGCTCCAGTGAGCCTAGGCAAATCCATCTGAGGAATCTTCAAGCCTAGCTGTAAAATTAGTCGGCATTGTTTGGGGGTTGTAGATTAAGTAGCAAAAGATACTAGTAAATGCAATAAACTTCATTACAAGAATTTATTATAGAGTACACTTTTTTAAAATCCTCATTCTAGAATATGTTTTTTTATATTGATTTTAGAGAGACAGAGGGAGAGGGAGAGAGAGTAACATCAATGTCAGAGACATTGATCAGTTACCTCCTATACACACCCCAACAGGGATTGAACCTGCAAGCTGGGTATGTGCCCTGACTGAGAATTGAACTCATGACCCTTCGGTGCACAACAACGCTCTACCCAACCAAGCCATACTGGTTAGGGCTATAGACTATACTTTTAACTCATTGTTTCTCAACAATATCAAACACTTAATTTCAAACAATAATTGTTGGTGACTTCCTGGAATGCCGTGTTGAGGAAAATTCTAAATTCATGTAGATGCTCATTTGAAAGAGAACCATTATTAATTAGCAATCCCTTTCATAGGCATGGGTAGAGCAGAAAAATGCCATCTATGGTGTGTGTGAACACAACTTAGAAATAAGAGTTACTGACCTCTTCTTTGTGGAATCTGCTGCACGCTTTGTGTACTTGCTTTATTGTGTTCCTTTGGACACAAAGGAAAAAAAATTGAAAATCTCTAATATTTACTTATTTTGTGCACCGGGCCTGTAGTATACACATATTTGGATTAAAGGACATCATGGCAGACACATGTATATTATTTGATTTGTTTCTCCCAACAATCCTATGATGTAGAAATTGTGGGTATTCTTTTTTAATCTTAATTTTATAGATGAGGGCTAGTCATATAAGGTCCTTCAACTAAGGGTGTACACTTAATGTAAGGGATTTACTCCCATGCATTCAATCTTTGTCTCTTGTTCCCTTCTTGTTATGATATGGGAGTTGTCTGGATGATTGCTAAAGTTCTTCCAGATCTTGAGTGGACCCAATGTGTACCATGCTATAATTCATTTGGTGGGAAACTGAATGCCAAAAGAGTGTTAGCTTTAGCAAGTGGTTACTGAGTTGCTTGGTTGTCTGGGCAGTTTGACTGGTGGTAGGAGATACTATTTCAACATCTGTCTGGGGAGGCAAACAAAAAGAGTTTAAACCCTGTTGACACGTGTGTCATGGGTGACTCAAGATTCTGACAGGAAGATAATCACTGGAGTCCAGTTACATTATGATGGGAGCAATGCTTCATTTGATGTGAAATTCCTCAGAGAGGAGCAATGTGGTTGGTTAAATTATGGGCACTGTCTTTACGATGCAAGTCAGGAGGGCTGCAGGCTCAAGGCTGTCACTTAGGGGAATGGGTGGTTCTAAGAGACCCTGAGTCAGGTCTAGGGGAATGGGAGACACAGACGGGGCAAATTATATCATGTGTTCTGCAAAGTGAAAAGCAATAAGCTATGGAGACCATGTTTACGTTCTTCCCTTTGCCATATCCCCCAGTACACACTTAAAGATATGACTTAGTTTCCCACACTATAGGGCTCTTGCCATTCTCTGAACACAAATCCTCTCATCCAGTATTTCACAGTCTAGGTAGAAAGGCAGATAGGAAATATAACAATAGATCTGCCATTTAGTGGCCTTGCCCAAGGCAAATCACGTGTTTTCTGAGTCTCAACGACTTCTTCTGTACAGTGGTGTTGATAATATTGTTTTTTTACAGGGTTTTAGTGAACAATAAAATATTTAACAAAATGTTCAGAATAACTAACAGATACTAAATATTTGCTGTTTAAAAATGAAACTAACTTATAAATACCTAATATCTGTGAAATACAGGGCTAAGACTACACTCCACTGGATAAACTTACACATATTGAATCCCAATATGTGTGAAGTTCTTTGCTAGGCTCTTTCATAAACATTGATCACATTAACCCTCATCAAATACTCAGGGCAGATGTATTTTTTTGAGTCAAGTTTCAGAGAAGGCAAGGCCATGATAGTATTTTAACGACCACAAGAAAAAGAAGAATTTTTTATTCAAGACACAGCATACACACAATTGATAAATTCTACTTCATTAAAATTAGATATTTTATTTACCCATATAGTCATAAACAAAGCTAAAATTAAAGCCCCAAACTGGAAGAAGATATTTGGAATATGCATGATAATTAGTGACAAATATATATATATATATATATATATATATATATATATATATTCCTATAAATTCATAAGAAAAAGATGAACAATTTAAGGGGGAAGTGGGAAGAAACACAAATAGTAATTTTACAGAAGAGACAACATTAATGTTCCATAACATTCTGAAAAGATGCTCAAGCTCATTGACAATTAAAGAATATACATTAAAGCCAAAATAACCCCCCTAGATCACCAACATTAAGAAGTCTGACAGTGGAAATGTCCACGAAATGGAGAAAGGGAACTGCTATGCCTCTGAGAGACTGGGAGTTAGTATAATAACCCTGGAAAGCTGTTTGGCACTGCTTAGGACAGGAGTGTGTCTCTACCTGTGATTCAGCAATTCCAATCCTTGATATAGTCCACACATAAACTCCTGCCCACCTGTACATAAAAACATGGTCAAAATGTTCACAGAAGCATTATTCAGGATAGCAATGACAACAATAAATTCAAATGACCACCTGTGGTAGATAGATAAACAATTTATTATATACTCATACAGCAATATATTCTACAATGAAAAGAAATAAACTACAGCTACACATTAACATGAATAAATCTCAAAAAAAAATAACATTGAGCTAAAAACGCAAGTCACAAAGGAATACATTCTACATGATTCACTTATATGAAGGGCAAAACCAGGCAAATAAACAGAATATTGTGCAGGGATGAAACAACAACAACAAAGTGATTAACATAAAACTTAAGGTTCTTGCAGTAGGAAGAGAGAGGTATATCAGGGAGGACCACATAGCAGGCTTTCAAAGTCCATGCACTCTTTGTATATGTGATCTGCCTCAAAAGAAAACAAGGTTAAAGGAAACAGAGCAAACACCGTGTCCTCCCACCCCAACAGTCCCGTTGTTGAGTGACAAAAATAAGAAACAGAATGAGATTTTGATGCCATATGATTTATACAAATGAAAGACATATATGCATTCAAATCAACACTGCATAGTTTATAAGTACATACAAATACTTAAGAACACATTTCAAATGCATTCACATGGAAACCTGTGGCAAGAAGTGGGATAAGAATTTGGGCATAAAGATGCAGTGGGGCAAGAACAGTATCATGCATAAATTAATTTTGTGAAGTTATGCAGGGTTGTTCATTTACTCACAACCTTATTGCCAAGAGGATTTGAGGAGGCAGAAGGACTGTTGTTCTTCTCAGATCCACATTCCACATTTAGAGCCACTTTCTTATCTGGATTCCAAGGAGGTCAACAGGAGTGTTCTATATTGTGAAGGAATCTAAATAATTGCAACAAGGAGCAATTCATTTTCTGAAGACTGAGCTGAGTCTTAAAGGAAATGGCAGACTTTGGAATTAGAGAGAGAAGTGAGGACAGTACGTGTGTTGGGCATGACTCGAGCATTTCCACGCCTCATTCCAGTCCTGTAATGTTCTCCTGTTTGTCCTCACCCTGGCAGGACTGGAGGGAGGAGAAAGCAGGTGCCCCGTTTCCCAGGCTCGTGTTACACAATCGATCATGCAGAACGGAGTGCCTTGCCAAGCCAGATGGGATACTCACTCTGGGATATCCCGCATAAGCCAGAACTGATGGCTCATTCCAGATCCTGCTCGTTATCCCAAGGGCTTCCTAGGGGACCTCCTCTGGGCCTTCAAGTAAGTGGAGGAGGATGGTCCAGATTTCAGGAACCTGGTGTAGCTCAAATACCCGCTATACAGACACTTTGAGAGAAGGGATGACTAAAGGAGTGAAGATTCCAGAAGAGAGGTAAAAGTGAACATGATCAAAAGCATGGGCAGATGAGCTTACTTTAATCAGAGAATCTCGTTTTTGTTATCTCCAAGACAGAAATAGCAGACCCAGTATGTATACAAGAAGTTAACTCTATAGATCAGGAAGGGAAAGAGCTCATGCATGAAGCCTTTAATATATATATATTTTTTGAGCAAAAGTCATAATTTGGTACCAAGCTTTGTGCTAAGTCCTAAAGAAGATAAAGAGACTAAGTTGTAGACCCTGCCCCCCCCACCACCACCAAAAAAAATTTTGCAATGTCCTTTCAAGTATTCAACTTATATTTAATACAGGGCTACCTATACACACCATGATTGCTTACTAGGTGTTCAAGAGAAGGTAAAAACGTCAGGGTGGCTGGACTTAGTTAGACACTGTTAGACACACCACTGTTGCTCCATTGGTCCTTTCTCCACCTCCACCTTCAACCATAGTTGTGGTGGACAGCTCAGACTCACCTTCCTCTGGCAGAGTTTCTGCCTTTCAGCTTCTTACCGCAGGGCCTTCTAGACTTGGGAAGTTTTTCCTGCTACTGACAGGCATAGCCTAGGGACAATGCCACACCCAAGGGGATTCCAATAGCCAGGAGCTATAATTCTTTGCCTGTGGACTTTTATCTAACAGGCACACCCCACTCTGTCTGCATGCTCGGCATGCTGGGAATTCCAGTACATCAAATTCTCACCCCTAACCTAATGGGCAGGCTTCAAATCTCAAAAATGCCTGAAGTAAGGGATTGAGGAAGATTCTCCAGTGTCCTCTCCTCCCTGCAGGCATAAGTCTAAGGCATTTTTCACACTGGCTCCCATAATTCCCTAGCAGCACTAAGCTCCAGGTGCCCACGTTGGTAACGTACTTGCTAATACACCTTTTTTGGCTTCCTTCCCTCCCAGTACCAATTTCTCACTCTCTCCTTCAGAGCTTCCTTGCATCACCTCTCACATGACTTTTAACTGAGTCCTTGTCTCAGCAACTGCTTCTAGGGGAAATTAAATAAACCAAGACAATGCTGAAGGAACAATCTCACCCAGGGATGGGGACTAGCGGCAGGGAGAGGAGGGCAGGGAGGTAGGGGGAAGCGGTGGGTAAGCAACCCACTCTGCCATCCAACAGATGGGTAATTCTGGGAGGTATATTGTACATTTTTCAGGAGCTCCTGGCAATGGTGACCTTGACAATGGACCTTACGTTGGTTTTTAGTTCACCATTTCACTCATCACACTCTTCACTTTACTTTCTAGGATTCATCTTAGATAAACTACCAGTATCCATGTCTTTGTCTTGGCTTCTTGTTTTCTGGGGAAATTAAACCAAGTCAGAAAGCATCATGGAGAAGAAGGCATGTAATGAACTGGAACATTGACTATGGGTAGGAGTTAAGGGAACGCTTAGGGAGAATGCCAGGCAGGTAAAGAAAATGACCAAGGAAGGGAGGTAGAGCTGACTAGAACATTTCTGCTGGTTCTTCTGGAAGGTTCTTGATGATAAGCTGTGATGAAGAACACCAGGAAGAGGGCCTTGCTTTCTTTCTTGGCCTCGTTTTAAAATATATATATTGATTGCAAAGAGGAAGAGAGAGGGAGAGAGAGATAGAAACATCAATGATGAGAGAGAATCACTGTTTGGTTGCCTCCTGGATACCCGCCACTAGAGAGCAAACCCACAACCCAGGCATTTGCCCTGACTGCAATTGAACCCAGGACCCTTCAGTCCATAGGCTGATGCTCTATCCACTGAGCCAACCCAGCAAGGGCTCTTTCTTGGCCTCTTAAGGAGAAACTGCCTCACCTGAATAAGCTGGCACCGAGAACACAGGTAAAGCATTATAGGAGCTTTTATGCCGTGTCTGAAAGTCCTCCAGGCTCTCCTTTGTGTTTTTCCAAGTAGCTGACCCCCTTTTATTGTAGTATCATGCTTTTTCTTCTATTCTTCACTCACCTGGCCATCTGGTATAGACTCACTTCCCCTCCTATGAGAACAAAGCTCTTCGCTAGTTGAGAGGGACATCCATTATTTGCCCCTAGACTGTGCTCTCTCTGATGCTGTCTTCCCCCTTCAGAGGAGGTAAGGATGACATCATTCCTCTACCTGCTGAGGGTCAGAGTTCATGCTTTGGCTCAAGGTAGCCAAGAGAGCCCACTAGGATGCTGGACAGGTGGCCCCAGGAGGTCCACAGGAGTCTGTGCAGGATGTTGGAATTGGTGTGGTCAGTTTCACAGAGCAGGATCTTGAACAAACTACGTTTTCCAGTAAGGGAGTGTCTGCATAGTGTTCCTTGTTTCCCCTCACCGCTGCCGGCATGCAGAGGCAGCAAGTGATATTCCTAATAGTGACTGCCCTTGGGCTTCCGCTTCAAAGCCTGTTGCAGGAATTACAGGCCCCACCATCCTGCTTTTCCTCATCGTCTGATCCTGTTCAATGTGCCTGCTCAGTGAAGCATGAGCTCCGGGAAGGTTTGCTTTGCCTCAGCTCATTTGGGGAATCACTAGGGGTTTTCCCTGAACATTTGTTCATTGTTAGGCTTCCTCCCGCCAGCCTTCCTAGATAGCTGGATCTTGTCCATGTGCTGGGAGGTACTCCAGGATGACTTGGGGGAGAAGAGAAATCGGCTGCAGCCCACAGGAGGAAATACTCGTGATGTGGAGGTGGGGGCCTCGGTTATAGTACCCAAGAGGAGTTGTCAGCAAGGGAGGAAAGAGCTTCGGACCCCAAAGGTCAGAAGATGGCTTGAACTCTGGAGTTGACATGCTCTGTGCCCTTCCTCATCCTCTCTCTGGGCCTCAACTTTCCATCTGCAAAATGCAGATCATCTCCAAGGGCTCTTTTATGAAAGCACAGTCACGTTTCATTAAAGGACCCATTCCAGAATGTCACTCCAGTTCACATTGATTTTGCAAACGCTATCCTCATTAAATACATTCTTCATTCAGATCTTAAATGTCTCTGGCCTGGATGAAGGCAATTGCTTTTTGATTGGCCTCCCTGCCTTTATCTGCCTCCAATTTTTCTCTTTACTTCTGCCAAAATGACATTTCTAAGTTGGAAATCTGATTATGGCTCCCCAGTAATCACAAAGAAAAAATCTAAATGGATGATACATCTGAGGCCTTGTAAAAATCCGAGCTCATTGTCATCTTTTAACCTCAGCCCCACGACTTTCCTCTGTAGCCATGTATTCCAGCTAGTCTAAGCACCTCACATTCTCCACATGTATCACTTGCCTCTCTTACCCTAATTTGAAATAGAAGTACCAAAATAATACCATTTGTAGAGCCAAGGAAACCTGGGTCTAGACCTAGCAATGCCATTTGCTGTGTTTGTGAATGTGGACGCATATTCATTCTTTGAGTTCTGGTTTTGTTGTTTCTAAAGTGTGATCCAAGTAAGAATTATTGATGAAGTAGATGACGCTCCTAGCCTAGTGTTGGCTTTATCACAGGTAGTCAAGACAGTCCTAGAATTAAAATAATGATTATGCTCTTTTTGGTGAGTTATTTACCCTTTGAAACCCAGATCCAGTGCTACCTCCCTCGTAAGGCTTCTCCAAGTCCAGATAGAGATGATTGTCTTTCCTTAGAGCTGTCTTCCAGTTCTCACAGTGCTCCCCGCCTTGTAGTCTTATTGTCTATTTACCTATTTGTCTCACCCCCAGACTACAGGCTCCTTGTGGGGAAGAATTATGTTTTACTTATCTCTTCATTTCTTTCATCCAGTGCAAAGCCTGTCCTGGGGTAGGTGCTCAGTGACTGTAAAATGAATGAACAAAATGACTGTTTTTGTTCTTGGGTAGAAAGAACTTTCATTAACAACTCAGAGGAAGGAAGCCATCAGCATGTGTAGGCGTGTTTAGTCTGCTTTGCTCCATTAACTAGGCACACCCGCCTCCTCTTGATCCCCAGCTAGTCTGTTCTTTGGCAAATGTTGGAAGGTCATGTGGCATCCGGTCTCCTTATCTAGGCGGGTGTGATGCTGCCAGGGAAGCCTCCACACCCTCTATCCAAATAGACTGGCTCGCTACCACTAGCCATTGGGAGTGCTTGACAAAACAAATTCAGCATTTGTCCCTGGGAGGAATGCAGGGGTAAATATAATAATCAAAGGTCCTCAAAAGTGCCCGGTAAAGCTTGCCTGCTTATAACATTGAGCTGCCAGGATAGCAGATTACAACGGGATGGAGAGCAAGTCCTAAAAATCTTTGTAAGTAAGGTCTCCCTTCAAGCTACAACTGATGTGTATGCATGTAAAGAGAGGGCCTGAAAGGGTAAAAAAAAAAAAAAGCAGGAAAGATCAGAGTTTCTATGCCTAACAGTTGTGTGAAACTTAACCTTTTGGAGTTTAAGGACACATTTCTTCATTGAATAATTTTGATTTCTACTGATGGAATGGTAAAATGAGCAAGGTAAGTCCTTTGTCATCTCTGGAACACTCAATGCTTTATGTTGTCTAAGATTTTATAAAGGACATTCATAACAACTCTGAAGGGTAGGCAGAGTTGTTGTTATTAATGTCAGATATTTTCCCTTGTCCCTCTGCATTTGCCCCCACCTTTTTCCAACTTACCCTGTGTGCCAGGAAACTGATCGCTAAAGGTTTAATGGATTCCCATGTATCTCAGCTCCTCAAAATAAAAAGAGTTCAAATTCTAGCTCCGGGCTATGCTAGTCATTTGACCAGGAATCATGGCTTTACTTCCACAGGCTTCTATTTCATTCTAAAAAGAAAAGAAAAAGGGGTGGGGGTGGGGGTGATAACCACTTACTCTGTTCATTGTAGGAACTGTGGTTAAAACAAGATCATGGCTAATTGCTAGGAAATGCTTGCTTAAATCCAACATTTTTTATTTCTTCCTTCCCATTGCCAAAAGGAATTCTTAGTACTGATTCAAACATTTGTAGATCCATTTAGCCAACCTTAAAGGCATTATTTTATTTCGCTGACATTGATTTTGCACCTACCATGTCAGAGGCTGATAAACATTTAATGTGAAGGGCCAGAGAGTAAATGTGTTAGGATCATGGACCATACAGTCTTGGTTGCAACTACTCAATTCTGACATCATGACATGAAAGTAGCCATAGAGATATGTAAATGATAAGGAATGGCTTTGTTCCAATAAAACTTTATTTGCAAAAACAGTTGGCAAGTCAGATTTGGTCCATGGGCTATATGGAAAAGATGATGTTAGGCTCTGGAGACATAAAGATAGTCTCCAGAAGCTCATACATAATCTTTGGAAAGAAAATTAATAAATATGATTAAATTGGATTGGTGCTCTGCTAGAAGTTTCTACAGAGTTTAGTGAGGGTCCAGAAGAAAGAACAGGTAATTCATCAGGTGTGGAGGTGGGGATGGCATGGGGGGGGAAGGGTAAAGGTGTTTTGTAGAGATAGTGAGAAACCAGGATATAAGGTGGGGTTCTGGGGATGTGCCATGCTAAGAAGGTGGATTTATCCCTTGGGACATGGACAACCATATTAGTATGTAGACATGAAGCACACAATTTTAGCTTAATTGATGATTCCCCCATTTAGTGTTTTTGTAATATTTTGTTCTCCTGAAAATGACTATCAATATTTCCTCCATAGGGTTGTTGTGAGGCTCAAATAAGACAGTGACTGTAAACAGTTCAGCATGACCCCTGGTACACAGTGCATGCTTAAAAAACGGTAGGACGATACTGATAGACCCTTATTTTGGAGGCGGGGAAACCAGCTAGGAAACAATGGCAGCAATCTGTGGGAGAGACAGGGAAACCCTGAACTCAGGCAGAGGCTGAAAAGGTGGAGAAAAAAGATGTAAATTAAAAAGAGAAAATATTGCAAATTAAATCTCTCTCCCCCTCTCCCAAAAAAGACATAAAGGTGAATTTCCTTTAACCTTTTAGAGATTAACTATCTGTAAAAGAGAAACTCTCTAGCCCTGACCAGTTTGGCTCAGTGGATAGAGTGTCAGACTGTGGACTGAAGGGTTCCAAGTTTGATTCCTGTCAAGGGCATGTTCTTTGGTTGTGTAAACATCCCCAGGAGGGGGTGTGCAGGAGACAGCTGATCTATGTTTCTCTCTCATCGATGTTTCTAACTCTCTATCCCTCTCCCTCCCTCTCTGTAAAAAAAATCAATAAAATATATTTTAAAAAAGAGGAACTCTCTAGATGAGTTAGGTGAGGATCAACTGGGAGAAGAGATGGAGGAGTTTGCCTTGAACAGAAGGATGTCTATTGATTTGGCACAGAGTCTCAGGAGTGAAGGTTGATTTTAGATGTACATGTTTATGTTTGTGGTTTGGAAGGAGCGTCTTCAAGCGCTTATCTAAAAGCCTCAATTTTTTCTTTGAAAACTCAGTCAGTTGATCTGCTAAGAGAAGGGGTGTAGCAATTAGGAAGTTGGCTTGGGCAGAGTAAAATGTGCACTATGTGCCCTGGCAGAAAGGACCAATGAACGCGGAGTGGCACCAATCCATCGGATTATGTCATTCCCACAGTGCTCAGCAACAAGAAGGGGAGAAGAGAAGGCAGATGGCTACACTGAGACAAGCCTGAGATTTGAGGAGGAGTATGGGGAAAGGACGAGAAATTGGGAGGATGAGGGCACTTACTAGTACAACAAAATGAGCGCAGGGCGTACCACGTAGTTCTAGTGCATAGGGAAGGAAGCAGAGGCAGGAGGAGGCTGATAGTGAGAAAAGAAGGTCAAAGGATCATGGTGAGGTCAAAAAATATGTGTGGTAAGCATGAGGAAGGAAAAACTGGACTGATAGGAAGTACAAGTCAGAGATTTGTATATTAGAGTTTAATATATCAGGGTGGAACATTTCTTTTTAATGATAAACTCCAGGATGTAGGCCATAAGATACATTATAAATTGGGGCTATCAAAGTTGGTCAAGGAAATTTGAAGCGATAATAATGCTATGTAGTTCACATCTGTGTGATAATGTACAGATTGCAAAAATAGTTTCACAACCATTATCTCACTTGACCTCACCCTACAAGATGGAGAGAGCAGGAATTCTTTTCAATTATTATCTTACACACGAAACAGTTGAGGCTTGAAGATACTAAATATCCTACCAGATCAGTTAAGTGGGGAATTCTAACTGGGATAAAATCACTAGCATCTGATCAAAGGTGGGGGGAAAAGATCCAGTTATTTTCACAATTTAGACACTTCAGTGTTATACATGCACTAAATTATTATTCTAGGTGGGGTTGGTTTGACAAAAACCAACACAGACACAAATTCTCCTTAGGAAAAATTGGTGGACTCAGAGTCATGGTGATTCTCCCACCCCCCACCTCCCTAAACAAAACATTCTTTACCTGCTCACTCACACCTGGTAATTTCGCAAGGATTAGGTGGTCATGTTCCCTGATCCTACTTATCTACAGCAGTGCTCCCGGAAGACCTGCTTCTCATTCCTACTGAGGACTGGCGCCTCCCCGAGCTCCTTGCAGCTCTCAGCCTAGGCAGAGATGGATGGGGTTCCGATCCAGCAGCTGTGGGTGGAGGAGAGTCCAGGAAGCAGGTGTTGAGCAGGGTCATTCATCCAAATGGCAAAAGAGGTGGGATCTGGGGGAGCTGGAAGCCACCCAAACAGAGTAAGGGGGAGAGGTGCCCTTCCATTTTCAGCTAGGATTTTTCTGCTTTGCCTTTCCTTCATGCTGGCCTATTCCAGTCCCCAACTGGGTATCAGATTCCTTTTCAACCGCTGATTGTGTGCTGGTTCCTCAACCAGATCCCACATCTTGGCATAATAAAACTTACTAACTACCCCTCAAGCCCCACCCCATCCTACCTTTTTAAGTTCTGTTCATCAGGAAATATTGCTTCAGCCAAACCATTGTGGTGTTTGGAAGGACCAAACTGGATTCTACTTTATTGTTGCCACTATTTTGCTCTGTGACCTTATGTACACTATCTTCTCTCTCCAGACCTCATTTTCTCATCTATGGTATTACTTGGTTGAACTACCCATAACAGCAAAGAGGCTATAAGTAACCACGTAAGGACCACTTGTAGCAACTTCCTGGGTCTCTGTGTTGAGGAGAATTCTGCAATGTTCTGAGGTTCGAGAGAACTAGCAACCCCCTTGCTCATAAGGCAGTGGTTCTCAAACTGTGGTGTGCACCCTTCATGTAGACAGCTTGATAAAACAGAGTACTGGATCCACACCCAGAGTTTCTGATTCAGTGAGTCTGAGTCGTGATCCAAGAATTTGCATTTCTGGAAAGTTCCAGATGAAGCTGATGCTGTTGGTCCAGGGATATACTTTAGAACCACAGTTGTAGCAGCATTTAATTCCTTATGGCTTGGCTTTCTTGTAACAATGCAAGCTTCCTCATTAGCTAGTTGACACGAATGCACAGATACAGGGCCCGAAATTCTTTAAGGTATGTTAAAGGAGGTTAGAGATTCTTAAATAGCACACGTATAAAATCTGGTCTTTTTTTAAAAAAAAAAGTTGTGTTTTTTTTAAAAATGGTCAAACTATAAGCATGAAATCTGTTTTCCTAGTTCATATTGAACTAGTATGGTGAGACGGAAGAGCAGGAGCTTTGGAATCCCATAAACCCCAGTTTAAACCTTGGCTCTACAGTTCATTAATCTTTATTTTGGACCAGTTACGCCCCCACCTTCCCCACCCCCCGCCCCCGCCCCTCGGCTTCACTTTATGTAGTGAATTCACTACTTTTTATGTTTTGTTCACTAGTCTATTTCTAATGCCTGTCAAACATACTTTTTGAATGAATATGCAATGGTTTGTAATAGACAGGTCTATAGATCCTCTACAGAAATTATTTCGTTTTTACCTTTTCCCTGGGGAGTGATTAACCAGTAACTGCTAAGTGTGCAGGAGGACTGAAGTGCAATTAGGGCTTAGCTGTGATAAGAAATGCAGCTGCTTTCTTGTCTACAATGACTCTAATCCTGTTCATGAACCCGGCCCTCTGCTCAGCAGTGAAACATGTAGTCAACGTCATTTCAGTTTCAGCTATTTGGAGTATCTTGCTCTCTTTTTTCATAAATGTTTAGTTTTCTGGAAACCCCTCTACCCTCCTCCTCTCTTGATGGAACCCTAGGTAGAGAGGTGGCTAGGTAAGTCCTTGTGGCCAAAGACCCCTCTCTGGTCCCTGTGGTTTAGGGACTGACCTGGCCTTCCTCTGGGATGGTGGTCACGAAGGTCAACTTGTTCAGTCTGGCTCTTTGGAGCGTCGTCCAGACACCACTGTAGAGTGCACTGTCCTGGTTGTTTTCCTCTGGTTGCTAAGGCCAAGCTCTCTGTGGCCTCTTTGTCCTTTCCCTAGGGTCCCCCAGCTCTCTCAGCCCACTCAGAACTCCCATGTTCCTTCAGTGGCACAAAGGAAACTTCTGGAATCCTGTCTGCAGTGTGGTCAGGGTACTCGTAATCTCTAAGGCATCGCTATACTCAAAAAGTAAAATTCTATATGGCTTCTTGGAAAGAACTCAGAAGTGAGCTCCAGAACTGTGTTCAAGCCCTTTCATTGCCTCCTGCTAGCTCTGGGGCTCTGAAGTGATTGCTCAGCTCCCTGCAGTTCCTTTTCTTCATTTCTACCAAGAGAATTCTATAGCAGTACTGAAGAAAGGCCTGACATGTTGACCAAAAGAAATGTTATTGGTAAAAGCAGACACTTCTTCCATTCATTGGAAGATATTTTTTGAGAAATTACTATGTGTACTAACTCTGGGGATAAAGGATACTGGCTGCATCCTTGCCTTTCCTGTGGGCCTGGGTGTGGTGTGGTGTGGTGGTGGTGGTGAGTGAGGTACAAACTGAGGAGAGAAGCACAGGGGATTATGGGAAATTGAGCACCTCCCAGAGAGCCTGTGTGACTTGGTCCTGTTGCTCCAGCTCTCAGAAGCTCTGTGGCCTCATATGCATTGGAAATAATACCAACAACCTAATAACGGTGTGCTCTGTGTGTGCTGGTGCGCATGAAGATGAAATGAAGTGCTAGTAAAGTTATTTTGTCACCGATGAGAAAGGAATCATGCAAAGATTGTAACTAGAATACTAATTATGATAAATATATTTATCCTTCATGGAATCATAGTCACTTTAGTGTCAGAGAAAGGGAAATAATGATCTTTTATAAAAACTCAAGGAACACAAAGGGAAATTTATTCAGCTTTTAAAAAATGATTACATAAAACTTTTTTTTTTGCTCCAATTTTGAAAAGCAAACATCCTTAAATTTAAGGACTAGAAAGGGAGCTTGGAGTTGTGTGAAAGGCTCTGGAGGCTTCTAAAGTAGGGGACCTAGTATGAGAAGTTGGGACTATAGAATTATCAACTTGGCAATACAACAGATGCCTCGCTTCATGCACAGCTGCACCTCCCCCCCAAAATCTAACCTTACTTTGAAAATACCATAGTTTTAATTGAAAAATGAAAAATTAAGTTTGCTATACATTATCTTGCCAGTAAAATCTAATAATGGACAGTGTAGTGTGAACAAAAATATTAGACCTTTCAGTATACAGCCTGTTTCACTGTTTTAAATTGTAAGTACAAATAAATACTCAAATTGGTCACCTAGAGTGATGGAATTGGATTAATGCAAATTTTGTGGTTTTATTTTCACAATTACTATGCTATCATTGCTTATTTTTAACCCATGGTTTAAATTCATGAGTTGGAGACATGAATGGCACCCTGGATGAGATGGCATGATACCATTAGGAAATTACACTTGGAAGTCAACTACTTGATATATATTAGCTCCATTAATCCTAAACTCGAGATAGGTGCTATTATAATTACTACTATATTATGGATGAGGAAGCCACAATACAGAGAGCTCAAATGACCTATCCAAGGTCACAGGGCTAGCGACTAGATGGGATTAGACTACTGAAGTGGGCGCCAGGGTCAACCCTCTCAACCACTCTGCCTCAGTCTTCCCATCTCAATTTACCTCTGTCAGCTCATCCTGTGCTTCCCCAACACCCCAGACTGCAGCCATGAGGTGGATATTTTGTTTCAATGATGAGAGCTCTCTAGGTTTATTGTTTGTTTGTTCTGCTTTCCTATTTTACCCACGAAGGTGAAGTCTCAGGAATATTGCAAATAAGGATTGGGGCAGATGAAAACTTTCTATTTCAGAAGAGTCTGCCACTTATTAATTAAGTAATTGATTAAATAACACTAATTCAAGATACACTTTCCCAGACACTGTGCTCAAACTCCTGGGAGAAGGAGGGTATATATACATTTATACATATATAAAAATGTTTGCTAAAATTATTTAAATTATAAAAGTAAAATTAATCATTATACCTTAAATAAAGCCATATCAATTATAATTTTTTTACATAATAGGCCTTAATAAAATTTGAAGTTCACAAATTATTGTTGTGGAAATGTTATAGTGGGAAGGATATAAATGTGTGATCTGACAGATAAGAGTAAAATTGATGACAATATAAAATATCTAATCTAATAAAAGAGTAATATGCAAATTAACCATCACTCCGATATACCTAAGCCATGCCCACCAGCCAAGCCACACCCCCAGCCAATCAGAGTGGCTGTATGCAAATTAACCCAGCCAAGATGGAGGCTAGCAGGAGGCTTCTGTTGCAACTGCCTGCCTAGGTTGGCTGGGCCTCTGCTCACAGTAACAAAGTTTCAATTATAGAAGATAAATAAACCCCAGAAACGTGATTCCAGCCAGCCTTGCTGGGATGTTGGGTCAATGGGAGCTGTGGGCGCCTGAAAACGGCCCTCAGCCCCTCACCCAGGCTGGTCAGGCACGCCAGCAGGTGGACATCTCCTGAGGGGTCCTAGACTGCAAGAGGGCACAGGCCAGGCTGAGGGACTCCCCCGAGTGCCCAAATTTTTGTGTACCGGGCCCCCAGTATATAATATTTTGAAGTAAATGGACTTCATATTCATTTATGCTTTGTCTAAAATTAGTCAATATTAGTATTTAATTAGAAAATGTAGACATAATATTTAAAGTCTGCATATTTTATTTTGTATGTAACATTTGATCACAGTTATGTAAATATATATATGCTACAGACACAGACTAGAAAGAAAATACAACAAACTTAACAAATTCTATCCCTGGAAATTAAAACTATGTGGCATTTTCTCTATATTTTTAAATTTAATCACTTTCTTTGTGGAGATGATCTTTACTTTAAAACAAAATAAATATACATGGGGCATTATATTTGCCCTTGCAAAGCTTGCGGATTCCTAGCAGAGTGTTGATGGTTGAAAGTAGATCATGGTCTTATAAAAGTCCAGGCTGGAAAAACATTTCACTAGAAGTCAAAATACTTTGGAAAAATCAAGTTTCCACTTTAAAAAATTATAGTGGGATAAAAATTGTCACTTGTCTTACAAAGATAATTTTAGAGTGGAAAGTGATTCGAAAGCCAGGAACTTGTACATGGGGCTATACCAAGTGTCTAACTACTTCTCCACCCTGCAAAGTCTAATAAGGAGTTGAACAATGAAAAAAAAAAACACTTGATAAAATTATTTGAATTATAAAAGTAAAATCAATCACCATGCTTTAAAATAAAAAATAAACAATTACAATTTTTTAAAATGAGGGCCTTAATAAAATTTTCAGTTCATAAATTATTGTCCTGGCAATTTTATAGTGGGGAATGTGCCACCTGACAGGTAAGGGTAAAATTATTGATAATTATTATATAAATATTTCCCCTTCTTCCTTTTGTCCATTTGAATCCTCTTTGACCTCAAGACGATTCATATCCTGCCAACTGAAGGAAGCCTCCATGACCAGTCTGTAACCTTCACTTTCTCTTATGACATCCATTAGAATTTATTTTTTCTAGCACTCATTTGAAAATTTCTCTTTTATTAAGCCATCTATTTTCTTAAGCAATTCTTTAAAACGCATTACTATATAAATGCTAATCCTCTTGTAAAAAGACCATAATTTTGGATTTCTTTTCTTCTCACTTCTCTCCTTGATCTTATTACTGAGCTCTCCAAATACTCATGTTGCTGCTGAATTTCCCTCTTTATTTTCTCAACTCTTCTTAGTACCATTTTCCTGGACACTACTTTGCTTATTCTCCATAACAGTGTTGGTTCACTTCCCTGGCTACTAGTCTGAGAATTCTTGGACTCCTGACCCCCGTTTAGCTCAATTCCCACTGAGTACACTATTTTCTTTTAAAATATAGATATATTTTTATTGGTTTCAGAGAGGAAAGAAGAGGGAGAGAGAGATAGAAACATTAATGGTGAGAACAAATCATTGGTCAGCTGCCTCCTGCATGCTGTACACAGGAGACTGAGCCCTCAACCTGTGTATGTGCCTTGACCAGGAATTGAACTGTGACCTCCTAATCCACAGGTGGATGGATACTCAATGACTGAGTTACACTGGCCGGGCCCCACTGAGTCCACTTTGAAGCTTCATTGGAACTGAAGCTATATGCCTTGGCTAAGCAAAAATATTTGGATATATCACACCAGATATAAAAAAGATACCTGCCTTTCAATATTTATTGTGGCATTATTTACAATAGCCAAGATGTGGAAACAACCTATGGTAAATGAATGGATAAAGAAAATGTGGTAAAATGTACAATGAAATATTATTAAGCCATAAAAAGAAGGAAATCTTGCCATTTGTGAAAACGTGGATGGACCTTGAGATCATTATGCTAAGTGAAATAAGTCATACAGGGAAAGACAAATATTGCAGGATCTCACTTATATGTAGAATCTAAAAAACAAACAAACCTGAATTCATAGAAACAGCACAAATAGGTGATTGCCGGAGGCAGGAAGTTAGGGAAATGGGTGAAGGTGGTTAAAAGCTGTCAAGTTCCACATATAACATACATAAGTCCTGGGATTTAATGTATAGCATGGTGAATGTAGTTAACAATACTGTACTGTACACTTGAAAGTTGCTAAAAGAGTAGATCTTAAAAGTTGTCATCATAAGAAAAAGAATTGTAACCTTGTGAGGTGATGAATATTAAACTAAACTTGCCCTAACTGGTTTGGCTCAGTGGATAGAGCGTTGGCCTGCAGAATGAAGGGTCCCAGGTTTGATTCTGGTCAAGGGCATGAACCTTGGTTGTAGGCACATCCCCAGTAGGAGGTTTGCAGGAGGGAGCTGATCGATGTTTCTAACTCTCTATTCCTCTCCCTTCCTCTCTGTAAAAAATCAATGAAACATATTTTTTAAACATTTTTTTATTGCTTAAAGTATTACAACAAATGATAGATAAGTATTACAACAAATGATAGATAGATCTCCAATTTTTAAAAAATAAACTTATTGCGGTAGTCATTTTACAATATACAGGTATCAAATTATTATCTTGTATACCTTAAACTAATACAATGCGATAAAACAGTTATACCTCAATAAAACTGAATAAAAAACCTTTTGTGTTTCACTTTCCTCATCTGTATATGAAAATAGAATCCTCCACAGTTGGCTTTTGTAAGGATTAAATAATATTATGTGCATTCAATATGGTGCCCACCACATAGTAGGTACACAATAAATGCTAATTCCTCTCCTTCTTTCCTTTGGGAGTACATATAAGTCTGTTTTCCAAAATTTGGAACACTGATTCTATAGTTGGTTAATGGGTATGTTTGAAATAAGAATTCTGCTGTAACTAATTTTGGGAAACACTGGGGGTTAAGTTAAATTTGAACAATTTCTCCCCAGAATCTTGAATCTGCTATGCTTCTCCAGCAAAATAACACCAGCCAAATTTTCCCAAATATATTTGACAGCAGATGTCTACTTCTCATACAGTGTTTATAAAATCTTGGATTAGAGGATCATGCTGACAATTTAACTCCTTTTTATGCAAACCCCAAAAATAAAGCTTCCATTTTATTGATTGATATCTTAAGATAAACTTAAAACTTTTTTTTGCAATTATGTAGCCATATAAATCAGGATTTCTCAATTCTGTGCAACCAAAACAAAATAGGAAATTAAATTGGAAGTTGAGGATGAAATAAGATAAGAACTTAGGAACCATAAAATGTAATTT